>QFEN01000768.1:8788-125392 GCA_003316125.1 Auricularia polytricha
GAGCGCCAAACTCAGTTCCTGGCAAAATCGCGTTCAGTACGACATGAGGACAACAAAAATCAACTCACGCGTCTTTCGTCAGACGAGAGTTCGTTCTCGTATGACAAAAATTCTCTGACGTATTCCCACGCACCCAGACGAGGCAAGACGTGCAAGCAGTAGAGTTCTAGGACTTTGTGATATGGTTCACCTGTGGAAGGTACGAAGTCGTATTGACCACGTTTTGACAACCAGTCATCTATCATCTCGCGACCGATGTTTGGACAATCTATCTTGAGGCTGGATGCGACGAGTGTGATGAGGACTTGGTGCGGAAGGAATGCGATGCTAGGTTTTCGATATAGAGATGAAGGAGTAAATAATGTGAGAGATCGAGTATATAAAACGGAAATAAATGATTGGGGAGACAAAAGTTGAGATTCTCGGAGTGGCTGTGGTAAATCAGCGAGGTCTGGGGTAGAAGAGAAGACGGTGGTCTCGAGGGTGATGCGGAGGATGTCCCACTTTCTCCTGTGGACATCTAGGGGGTCAGGGGAGGGCGCGAGGGGAGGTGGGAGGAGTGCGAATGCAGCGCTTAACAATGTGAATGTGATTGCGACGTCCCGGAGAAGGAATGCTCTCGCTGCACGGTTGTACAGTGATTGTAGCGTTGCCTCTGTCGACGATGAACCTTTGCTGGACGTTTTGTGAGGCAGCATGTCCGACGTCGAAACAGTTGCAATCATCGTCGTAGCGGTCGGCATTGGTCTGCCTGAAACTAAAACTAGTCTCTGATCTCAAAGACTTGCCAGAGGAGGGCTTTTATGGACCTGTCTTCAAAAGGAATAGAGTATATCGTCAGCAATCGTCGTTCGCGCCCGTTGTACACTCCCTCAAGCAGCCTCGAATCGTCGGTTAGCTAGATAAAGTAGTGTTCGGTGCGTCACACTCTTCTGTAAGACATTGGTGTGACAGGCAACTGCGGCAAGTGACCGGGGATGACAGGATTAATATTCCAGTGGCAGTGTCCACATACTATGTCACGCATTGATATGTCACGACAAAGTTAAATGAGTGTCACGTCTATCACGCGCGTCCGTGCATGGGAGAGAAATCTTATTCCCACCGTCAGTAACTTGAAGCGCCCACACATCATGATGCTTGAAGCTATTCATAGTAATTGGGGGTCACCTGTCCAACTGGCAAGTACTAGCGACATGAGTACTATTCTTATGCACTGGCATGTGGTATTGAGACCTGAATTTTTCACACCTCGACACTTATCACTGATTGGCCGACGGCCGTTATCGTTTGCGAGTTCAGTGTAACTAAACTGACCGTTCCAGAGCGTTATGGATCTTGGATTGAAAGGAGTGCATGTCCTTATTACAGGTCGTATTCTACGGTATCCTATAACACTGCTGACCTGACAGTACCTGAGCAGGGGCAAGCGGCGGCATCGGGCTAGAGACCGTGAAACTGTTTTGCGGTAAGTAGTTCGCTTTCGAATGTCAAATATTGTGTTGAATCAGATATATCATCCAGCACTTGGTGCGAATGTGACTGCACATTATAACTCGCAATTTGGTCCGATCCAGGAGCTTCTGGCTTCCAACGTCAACCTTCAACATGTTCAGGCGAATCTCTCTCAAGAGGAGGCCGTGGTGGCCATGTTCGAATCGCTATCTACTATGCCTCATGGCCCAGTACAAGTGGCAATCGTCAACCACGCTATATATCTCACTTCGGATGTTCCAATCGCAAAGATGACACTGGACCAATGGAACACCACCATCACTACGAACTTGACGTCATCATTCCTGGTGTGTAGAGAGTATTTGAAGCATCTTGAAAATGCGCCCTCTGGTATCAAGGAAAAGGCAGCCATTGTGCTTATCGGAAGTACTGCCGGGAAGTATGGCGAAGCTAATCACGGGGACTACGCTGCGACAAAGAGTGGTCAGTAATGATTCTATCCGCAGTTTCACATATATTCATCATGTTCTAGCAATGATGTACGGTTTGAACCTGACGCTCAAGAATGAAATCGTAAAGATAGCCCCCAAGGGCAGAGTCAACTGTATCGCGCCTGGCTGGGTCAAGACCCCAATGGCCGAAGAAGCCTTAAAGGATCCTCAAACAGTGTATCGTGTATTGGCTACGTCAGTGATACCATCATGATTCATGATCTATGTTTGAATTTCGTGCCACTGCAGGAGTCCGCTTAAGAAGGTGGCCATGCCGATGGACGTCGCGACGCAGATTGTGGTCCTTGCATCATCTACTCTCTCTGGTCATGTCACTGGTCAAGTAGTGATGGTGGAAGGTGGAATGGAGGGGAGATTGCTAAACAGACCAGAAGATTTGCAGGGATCTTAAGCTGGTTTTTCGGGAATGAATGCCTTGTCCGAAGCCGTAATATGTAGGGGACGATGAAGTGCTTGAATTCTGCGCATGCACCTACTACAGGTAAACAAAATAGAAGGAAGGTAGTTCTGGCCAGAGTCCTTTATATATATTAGGCAAACAATTGGCAGTTGCAACATTGGGCGCTCGAGCCCATTCAATAAGAGCATTACGCTCTGCTTGTCCGATAGACGCCTCTGACTGTTTGAACGCTTCAAGAAAGAACATATATTGGTCTTCCTTCTATATGGTTTGACTAGGGAAGACTAGTTGACAGACATAACACAAAGCTCGCTGAGGTACAAAACCACAGTGCTGCACCTTCGTCCTCAATTTATATGCAGAGCGCGTCCGCGTGGGAATTCGCATTCTAAGAATCGTTGCAGCAACCCGTGCGTCTAATACTGGAATTCAGATAGGGCTCTACTTCAGAGGAGACGGCGGCAGCGGTTTCCTGACAGGTCGTGGTGTAATGAGCTCTCCGCAACACTGTAGATGTAGAGAAGTTGATGCGTAAAAGGACTGCATATGCGTCATTTGATTTGACGGGAGAATGAGACATAGAACTAGCACAAACCTGTAGATCCTACAGAAAAGTATGGGAAAGTTGTACAGTGCTGCCGCAGCTTCAGGATGTGAGCTCCTACATCATATCAGGGTAACAAGAGTATTGTGATTTCTATTCAACAAGACACGTACTTAGTGGCGTCGACTCAGACACCTTCACTGGCAGAAAGGGCCTGCTCCAACCCTGCAAATCACTAGTACTGTGCACTCTCTGCGTGTAAGGTCAAAAATATTTGGATCTGTAACAAGTGAGGATACCTATACAAGGTAGTACGGGCTCACAGAGATCGGGGTGACTGATGAGGAATAAATCGTAAGAGTGGCCTTGGTCTGTAGAACGTAAGATGCTGCACTCCTGTTAACGTCCTCGTACAGTTTTGTCTATTCAAATTCATTGACTTTCGCATGGGATTCGATGCAGGGTCACAAGGCGTTCTCGGATATCCGCATTGAGCACTGGGGGGACATGCGAGTCACGAAAGCGAGCGGGGTTGGGAACTCGAGGGAATGATTTGTGGTGTTTGCGAAAGCCTGGGTGATGTATTGTACTAAACGATACAGATTATCAGCCATATCTTGGGATGGCAACATAGAGGTATGCCGACCACATTTACTAAAGTCATTAGTCTGTGATGATGTATATCCTTCCAGGGTCCGTTTCATTTCGTCAAAACAGACGGCTGCCATTACATGACATCGATCAGAAAAAGCTGCCTTGTCAAGGAGACGACGTCATGCTCTTGCGAGTCTTATGAGTCCTGGTTGCGAGATGCTTGATATTGTCCGCGACTTCCAAGTCGTTTTGGCAATATACGGGACCTTCGAGGTATGCAGCATCGGTCGACCTGGAGGCCTTCAAGCTTCAGGTTTGAGTGATACTCCAATGGTTCACTATTCCACGCGCCTGGAAAAAGGAAACGGAGATATACATTATTCCCACGGTCAGTAACTTGAAGCGCCCGCACATCATCACGGTGATCTGGGGTCACCGGTCACCTGCAGTTCAACTAGCAAGTGCTAGTGATATGAGTACTATTCTTATGCATTGACATATGGTGTCGAGACCCGAATTTTTCACACCTTGACACTTATCACCGAGTACTGATCGGCCGTTATCGTTTGCGAGCTCAGTATAACTAAATAACTAAACCGTTACAGGGCGTCATGGATCTTGGATTGAAAGGAGTGCATGTCCTTATTACAGGTCGTATCCTATGGTATCCTATAACACTGCTGAACCTGACAGTCCCTGAGCAGGGTCAAGCGGCAGCATCGGGCTAGAGATTGTCAAACTGTTTTGCGGTAAGTAGTTCGCTTTCGAATGATGGATATTGAGTTGATTCGGGCATTCAGCACTGGGTGCGGATGTGACCGCACATTATAACTCGAAATTTAGTCCAATCCATGAACTTCTGGCTTCCAACGCCAACCTTCAACATGTCCAGGCGAATCTCTCTCAAGAAGAGGCCGTGGTGGCCATGTTCGAATCGCTATCTACTATGCCTCATGGCCCAGTACAAGTGGTGATTATCAACCATGCTATACGTCCCACTTCGGATGTTCCAATCGCAAGGATGACACTGGACCAGTGGAACACCACCATCACTACGAACTTGACGTCATCATTCCTGGTGTGTAGAGAGTATTTGAAGCATCTTGAAAATGCGTCCTCTGGTATCAAGGAAAAGGCAGCCATTGTGCTTATCGGAAGTACTGCCGGGAAGTATGGCGAAGCAAATTACGGGGACTACGCTGTGACGAAGAGCGGTCAGTGACCATTCTGTCCGCGGTTTACATAGACTCATCATGTTCTAGCAATGATGTACGGTTTGAACCTGACGCTCAAGAATGAAATTGTGAAGATAGCCCCCAAAGGCAGAGTCAACTGTATCGCGCCTGGCTGGGTCAAGACCTCAAGGGCTGAAGAAGCCTTGAAGGATCCTCAAACAGTGTATCGTGTATTGGCTACGTCAGTGATACCATCATGATTCATGATCTATGTTTGAATTTCGTGCCACTGCAGGAGTCCGCTTAAAAAAGTGGCCATGCCGATGGACGTCGCGACGCAGATTGTGGTCCTTGCATCATCTACTCTCTCTGGTCATGTCACTGGTCAAGTAGTGATGGTGGAAGGTGGAATGGAGGGGAGATTGCTAAACAGACCAAAAGATTTGGGATCTTAAGGCTTCCGGGTTTTCGGGCATGGATGCCTTGTCTGAATCTGTAAGATGTAGGGAACGATGAAGTGAATTCTGCGCACGCACCTACTAATAGTAGCATGTGAGCTAGTCTCAAGATGTGATTAGGCAAACCGTTGGAACGGGCAAGGACTGCAAGGGAAACCCAAGGCCAAACCTCTATAGCGGGAGTACGTGTGACATCATTTCCTTTTGATCTGTTGGTGTAGCCCTGACTGTTCTATAGTGATCATGCATTCCGTGTTGCGGTTTTCAATGTATCTGTCATCGATCTCGTCGTGAGTCTTACAAGGCCTGCATCGTACGATCAGATAAAAGATGCTGCGAGCGGTTCGCCAAGGGCATCTGGCTTGTCCTGACGCCGTATTGACGTCTATGGACTTAGTTGGTCGTCCTGAGTCTGCCATTTTCGATCCTGGGAGTGGTGTCATGCTCCACGGCCGGTCCGTCAAGTTGTTCGCATTATAGTATGACAATGAGTGGAGGTACTTGAAGCGCGTGTGATTTGCTTGTGCATGTTGCTAACAAGGATGGGGAAAAGTGAGTGCTCTAAAAGGAAATGTGTATTACTTAAAAAAGTATAAGCTACCAAGTTACATCCTTTCTGGGAAATTTCTTTCTGCTGAGACAAATGATTGAGAACCCACCGAGGCCCTCAATAATATTGCAGTTAGTCCCTCGTCAGTGCTACGTCAAGGCTGCGTGAAACCTTCTTGTTCTCGTCGTCGAGTTAGTTAGTAGCAATATTTCCGATTTCCCAGATCCCGGCTTTGCTCCCACTTGTACCTGTATATTATGTGATCAACTCTCAGTGGGCCCCAACGCCTCTTCGCTCGAGCTTCGGACCAACCGTATCGCTGGCTTATCCCTCACAATCAGCGCTTCCGCGAGATTAAAAGAGATATCGTTATTGTGAGTACCGCGCTTTAAATTGGCCATGGGTACAGAGTGACGACACCTGACTGTTCGCTTCCCAATTCTCACCACTACCATGAATGATAGCTCCCAGCCGCCCCAGTCAGAAACGAAGGCAGATGACTCGGTCGAAGTCGAAGTCGATGTTAATCCACCTGAGGTGGATTTTGTTGCTTATTATGAGCAGGCTACTGGTCGTTTGGTAGTTAACCCCGAGTATGTGGTTATTGGTTGCTGTTCTGAGTCTACCGTTACTCATTCGTAACTCACCAGACAGGCGAAGATTGAGTTTGGGGAGGTAATGGCCTCGAGCCTGAAGCTCAGCCCTGACGGATTGAAGGTTCTCTGGCCTCAACCCGCCAACGACCCGAACGACCCACAAAATGCTTGTCATTTCTCGTCATCATCCCTTTCACTAACGCTGAACTATATGTTCGTAGTGGTCCGACTTTCGTAAGACCATGCACTTGATCATCATCACCATGTCTGCAGTGGTACCCGACTTCGACTCCGGAATTGGTATGCATTTTGCCCTAGCTCAATATCCACATTCGTGTCATTCTGACATACCTTTGTTGGCAGGAATCGCGTCGATATTTGGGCTCGCTCAAACTTATGACACGACCTCGGGTGTTATCAACGATCTGACGTCAAAGTGCGTAGTGAATCGTCCGTAGTTTACATACAATGACAACTCGTTGAAGCTGGAGTATCTTTCTTTTGGGTGAGATCAGACCATTACATGGGAATAAACTCTTCTCATTGGTAGTCCAGGTTGGGGAGGTATCTTCTGGGTCATGCTCATGAGACGCTATGGTCGGCTGCCAGTACTCTTCTGGAGTCAGGTACATATTTCCCATGATCTGGCCGATATGAACCCTAAATCTTTGAGTGCAGCTTTTTGCGCTTGCATTCTTGGTTGGCGCTACGTTGGCACCGAACCTAGCCACCTTTGCAGGTATTTGAACGACAGTTTGTATCGGACAATATTGACTGTTGATAAAGGGATGCGTTGTCTGACTGCATTCTTTGGGCAAGTTGTCATGTTGTTCATGCCTGTATTAAGCTGACAACAGTTTCAGAACGTGTCCCCAGGTGACAGTATGATTAGTAGTGATTCTGGGGATAGTTCCAACATTTACCAACTTGCAAGGGTCTTTATGTCGTGACGGATATCTTCCCCTTCCATCTTCAAGCGCGGAAGTTAAACATCTGGACTTCGGGTTTTGTGATGTCAGAAGATGAATTCTTATAGCGGGAGAGACATTTCTCACTATCTCATAGATCGCCTTTCCTATCACCGTTTGTTTTTGGTTTCCTTGTAGCGCGTGTAAGGTATGTCTGATGCTGTCCTTGATCAGAAGATGTATTGATCATTTGATAGCTGGAGGTGGGCATATGCCATAGGATCTATCTACAGTGCCATCGTGGTATTTCTCATTGCGTTTTTCATGGAAGAAACGTGCGTTTTGATGTCTTGTTTTTTTTGGGGGGGGCAATGGCGTTGATCTTACTTGACCAGGATGTATGATCGCCGCCTTGTATCGCAGCCACCGCGAACTTCCACGGGACTGCAATATCGATTTGAAACTTTGATTGGCGTCACCGGATACAAAATGGCGAAATATAGACCACGATGGCCAGAAGTTCTATTGGCATCTTTGGATGTTGCTTGGCGTCCTCAATTTTTCTTCGTCGTCCTTTTTGAGGTGACATGAGTTAAATTACTGACCATACGTGCCACATCTGCTGATTTTTTTCGACAGGCATTTGTTTTCGGTTTCTCGATCGGTGTGAACGTGAGTGTTTCCGTTTTGACCTGAAGTAATAGACCTAGCAACTTTTATAGACGACAAATGTTGTCTTTATGGGATCTTCTCCTCCCGTCGGATTCGGCTTCAGCCAATATGCCGTAGCTGGAGCGTATGCGACTCCCATTGCAAGTTTTCCCCTTGATGAAGTGTCCATGACTACTGCACTCAGCTTCGAATGTCCAGATTGCTGTCTTTTTTGGCGAATTCATTGGTCGTTACACAAATGACTTCATCATGAATCTGAACATTCGCAAAAATGATGGTTTCTTCGAGGCCGAGAGCCGTTTGTGGTATGCAAATTCAATTCATGGTCGGTCTTTCAGAGGATATTAGAACTGAGAGTGTGTGTAGGACCTGTTACTTGGCCATGCCGCTTTATGTCTGTGGCTTTTTGACACTGGGTGCTGGGATACAAAATCTCAACGAAGCCGCTCTCATCATGGGCTGGGGCATTGCAATTGTTGCAATGACCCTCAATACTGTTGCAGTGTGTGAGTCTCGGATCTATTGCTTCGAGTGTCACGGTATAACTCAAGGAATATTATTAGACGCATACTGCAATGACTGCTTCCCTCGCAGGGCAGTGAGTGACGCATACATACTTATTTGCATTCCAGTGACATGTGTTGCTACTTCTAGGGCGAAGTCAGTGCCCTCTTAAACTTCGCAAGATCAGTAGGTGGTGAGTCATAGCGACGTATGATTACTCCAGCATTTACGAATGTGGCCTAGGTTTCGCAGTCGCATATTTCCAAGTCCCATGGGCCACAAAGTCTGGAGCATTGATGGTATTTGGTGTTGAAGCAGCGCAAGTGATATCGCTCGGCACACTTGAAGAGCCTAACGATTCTTATAGGCTCGTGATCGCCATGTTTTTAATTGCTGTTCCTATGACACAGCTGAAGGGAAGCTACTTCCGAGTAAGTGCAATCCTATCCATGTGACTTACAGCATTGAATTTGTGCATCGAACAGGCACGCTTTGCCTTGTGATCAGCAGCGCTCTAAACCCTCTCAATTCCAAAAATCAGGAAGAATTATTGATTTTCCGTAGGTTTAGACACACCGTTTGGTTACTTCGTGGCGCATCTATGTACTTATTAGTATGTACCCGCCGTCTACAGTCTCTACAATGAGATATTTTTGTGTGTAAAGACTTGTGTGTCCTAGTAAATTTAGCATTGTGCCTTACCTGATAAACTTACCTATAAGTCTGATTGTGCGCTGAGGATCACAGCTCGAAGATCGACGACTTACTGTTTATGTGTATAGTGGTGCCAACACGCATAGTTGCTGCTGTTGATGTTGCTGTGACTCGAGCAGAATTTCTTGCAAAGTTGAACACGCTTTTGATACATTCATAGCCATACATTCGCATAGGGACATGTACTTGAGCTAAAGAATTGCTAACGAATACAGTATTCCAGTCTATCGACTCTTCTACCTCTCAATCTCCTCAGCCATTATATCCATCAGCATTCTAGCCACCGCTCCTGCGATTTCGAGCGCCTTGTCCCTATCGCACTCCCGTAACTTGCGCACGAAGTGCGAGTTAAACTTGTCGGGGTGGAATCTAAGTATCTCTGCCCTCAATATGTCCTTGCGCGACTTGATCTCCATCCCTGGGCGGAGAGGGTGGAAGATGAATGCCTCTATGCTGCGACAGGAAATATCATCGGGGGATGTGCAACCTTGCGCAAAGATGGGCCAGGGCATCTCGCAGAGCATGACTGAAGTCAAGTTCTTGCTGTGTTTGAGCTCGTTCCACTTGGCTTCGTAGAGCTGCAAAAAAGCGACGATATCTGTTTGAGGTGCGTTGCGACGAAGATCTTCCTGGCGCTGCCTCTCTTGTCGTCGAGCTTCTTCACGAAGGCGCTGCTCTGCTTGCTCACGGGCCCTCCGTTCAGCTTCCTCCTGGGCTTTACGGAAAGCCTCCTTTTTGGCCCTGAGATCGCGCTCGCGCTGCTCACGAAGGCGTGTCCGTTCCTCTGCCTCCCGTTTGGCTTGGAGCTCGCGCTCGCGTTGTTCACGAAGGCGTGCCTGTTCCTCGGCGCGACGCCTATGTTCTTCCTGTATGCGCTTGATCTCCTCCTGTCTACGCTTCTCCTCCTCCAAACGGCGCAGCTCTTCCAAACGACGCAATTCCTCCTCTTCCTTCTTTCTGCGTATGTTATCCTCCGATCGCAAGGCGGCTTGGCGGTCACGCTCTGCGTGCTCCAACTCACGTTGCGGACCCAACGCATCGGCACGGGCGATAGCCTCCCTAGCATCTCCAAGTGTGTGCTTGCGCAGCTGGTCGAGGCGGAGCTCTTCGAGCTGCTTGAGGAAGATACGATCTTCATCTGTCATAGCGCCGGCTTGCATGGTCTGGAGGGCGATATCTTCGAGTTTGTCGAGAGCCACCACTGCGTTTTCACGCTGGAGCTTGGCTGGGCGGTGGAAATGGGGGCCTCTGCGGCGTAGGCCAGGACGAGTGAGGCTGAGATGATAGGTGAAGCGCTTGTGGCCGATTTTCCGTCGCGGGTGGATCATTTGACTGGGGGAAGGCTTGGTGGGGGCACTCTTCTTGAAGATCTTTGGCATAGGAGCAGTCTTGGGTGTATGGCCAACATGGGTGGTGTTGGCCGAGGTGGGCTCGAAAATGTATGGAAGGCCCTGCATGGGAGGTGCGTTGTTGTCAATGAATGTGGGTGCCTTTGGCTCCTGAGCGGGGCTGCTTGAAGGAGAGTTAGTAGGATTACGCGAAAAAATGAAGGGAGAGAAGTAAGACTTTTTCGTAGAGTTCAACATCCTGAATCCAGCAGGTGTTTGCGGAAAGAAGGGAATAAGACGGTAAGGCTTAGAGAACATATTTCTTGAAGAAGGTGGACGTGGACTGAGAATCTTAAGGTGTTGTGTTAGGGTCTTAAAACATCGCGCTCGTACGGAGGTGTGACTTTTAACGCCTTCAACTGTGGACGTTCCGAAAGTGGAAACGCCCACAAGTCATGCTACTTGTGTTCGTCAATGCGATCCTCTGAAGAATTTCGGACTCCGCGAAGAGGTGGTGGAGAGGATAGAATGTCCTTTCCCGGTTCAGTTCGATGATGTGGACGACCGATTTTAAAGGGGTTGACACACCGATAAATCGATCAGAAATGGTAGCCAGTGAAAAAAATGACAAGTTGCTCCAAAGAGCTGTGGCCAGTAATCACATCCCTTAAGAGCACATTGCCATTTTCCCTTCCTTGGTAACAGTGATATGCCACAGCTGGTCGACAGCATCAAGCATCAGCGGTCAGGCTTGCAGACAGTAACGTACCAACGTATGAAATTTGCGGGCCCACTACTTACGCTTCACGACGCATGGGCGGAGTCAACGGTTCAAAGGCGCTTAGACATAATGGGTTTGAAACCGCTTGGTTGCAGAATCTGCTTGTAGACTCCAGTTGAGTGTATGAGATAGCAGAACAATCATAACGACGAAGACGCTTCCTTCCATTTGATCAATAGACTGAACGTTAACTTGAGGAGAGGTCACCCTGGGAATTCTACAACGCCACCTTTTCCGAGTTCCCACGCCATTCTGCCACTGAACTACTGAGTCAAACACGCCATCAGCGCGCTGCGGCCGGTCTGCTACGAGTATCATTGCGCCCAACCAACTGAGTCAAAGCACTGCCATGGCCAGCGATGTGACCGCCCCTGGTCCGGACAACTACCCCCAAATGGTCGCACAAACGCAGCGAAGATAAAAAGGCTGGACAAAGCGACGAGCCGTGAACAAAGCACAAAAGAGCTCCTTTCATTCATTCGGCCAAAGCACCTGCAAGGAAACGTATTTGAGTAGCTGAACGAGCTTTTCAGGCTCACCAATACCCTAGCAACTCTATTTCGACTGAACAGCCTGCTCGCTTTCATCACCTATTACCACCCCTATCACACGTTCATCGCGCACTCCACAATGGCATCTCGCATTCCCAATGTCGCACCCAACAACCAGGTTAGCAACACCAACGGCTATTATCTCAGATGCCGCGATGTAGACGGCACGTCTGTTATGATCACTCAAACTGCTACTGGTCTTGGCGCTCATACACGCTGGATCTACCCAGAACAGGACGTGAACGACGATGAAGAAGAGGAAAATGGTATGGATGTAGACGAGGGTAGGGACGCCACGCCACCGCCGACCATAACAACCCGATTCCCTGAGACGCCTATGACCCAGCATACGTTCGATGCAGGTTCTGTCCTTCGCACACCCATAAAGAGGCCTCAGCCGCTTCAGCGCAGCCCCGAGCGCATCGGCTTCAATGGGATCGACTTCTGGCACAATAATTCACTGGGCACTCACACTGTCGAACAGACTGCCTCTGGTATTCGCATGAGATATGTTTTGCAGAGACCCGTCGGCTCTGTCACGAACTTGACGCAAGAGCAAATTCTCGAGAACGAGTTCCAGAGGAACCACGAGACTTTTTTGATTCAGGTGGGAAAATTGCTCGGCGACGAGGAGAGAGAACGGTTGGCGAGAGAGATGAACTCTGCAGCGGGTACGTCTGGTGGTGCGGGCACTGCAAGACGAGTTCACTTTGCCTCGCACGAACCATCTATCTTTATCGAAGATGTATCAGAGTTTGGAGTTGGGCCTACGGGTGAGAGATTGAATTCGCAAGGTCTCCCCATGCTCGGAGAACATGGGACTGTCATGATCGACGCCACGTTCAAGCCTCAAGTTCGACCGACCCTGCCTGCCCCGAAGGCCCCGCAGATGCAAACCAAGGATGCGGACAAAGAGAGCGCCAAGCACCTCGGCAGCATTACTTTTGAGGGGAAGGAATGGCAGGTCTACAAAACGTTGAGACCTAGGAAGGATGGACAACCCCGAATTATCAGATCGTCTCCTACGCAACCCAGGACGCGTAAGCCTCGGAAGAGCATGGTGTCGTCGCCCCTAACGAGGCAGCCTACCATTTTGATTGACGTTATGTAAGGGTAGTGTCATCTGTTCGAAACCAATGTGGTCGTTATGCTCAATGTAATACTTGTACATGTACTACTTGCGCGCTCATCACACAGATTATATAGCATTGACCGGTACCTTTATGATTATCCCTCAGAATTAGATGTATTTTTTTGAATGCCATGTACATGAAAATGCATCTCTACTTATCGGAACCACTAGTTGGCAGCATCTACGCCGTTGTCATCGAGTGTACATCCATCCGTATTCCGCACTCGCCTTCGTGACCTTCACGACACTATGAATGTCGGAGTCGTCAAGCACATCGATGCCAATCAGAACCCAACAACGTTCGTTCACATATTTTGGCAAGTTGTCGAACTTCCTCGGATATCAACTCGGTAAACCAAATTCAATTGAATAGAAAACAGGTTCTATCTTTACCACGGGTCATCGTGCCTTGGATGTGTTTCACGGTTGAGCCTATCTGCCTCATTCACTAAGGCTCAGGGACCTCGGCGACTGTGTAGGTTGAACAGTGGCTTCTCAGTGCTCAGACCATTGATTTAACTTATTATATTTTTGATTTTACGCGCGTGCGTTTGAATTATGAATCCAGAGTGCGGACTATTTGCCCCCCACAAATCGCGATCAAGGAACCGTGAATTCATGTGACATGAATTCTACTACTAGCTAGCAGCTTTGTTATGAAGCTTTAACTGGTAAAAAGGTGAATTTGCACAGTAAGTACTGTACTGCCTCCAATTGGACCACGGGCCAATCGCTTGGCAGTATTAATACATAGTGCCTAGTGATGCATGGCCTCGATCGCTGAGGACCTCTCCGAGCTGACTTGGAGGCGGCTCAGTAGCGGCTGATTCTAAAGCATCGAAAATTGATGTTAGAGAAGGGAATTCGAAGCTTTGCTTATGTCCTCGACTCGTCGGCTGCGGTACGACATACGGCATCATACACGAATCTCTTATATCAATATTGAAGCGGCCTCGAATCGATGCTAATGACGCTCCTTCCTGACCTGTCTTTCGCAGTCCTCGCAGTCCTCATCAGCTTCTCCGTGTCCACAGAGTTGCGGAGAGCTGACTACACTGCAACCTGCCAGGAGATTGCTGCCGCCGTCTCCTCTGCGTCCAAAGTGTATTACAGCGGTGAGTGCATTCAAGACTCATTGTCGCAACAGGGACTAAGCCTCTGTAGGGCCTTCCCAATACACACAGGATACCGACCATTGGGCTTCTTCGAGTTCTCAAACTTCTACATGCTCCTTTGAGCCCGCCAACGCTCAGGACGTCGGAATCGCTGTAAGTTTAATAGAATACACAATTCAATTCCGCTTGCTAACCCTGAGACTAGCTCCAAATATTGGCCAAGGAATTTGCAATGAGTCAATCAATCTCTAGCTTGCGTTTTGATCGTTACATGCGGTTGTGTTAAAGGCAAAAAGTGGTGGTCATTCAGCGAATTCAGGGTTTTCATCGACCCCTGGCGTCCAGGTTTTTGTTTTCAGAAGTCATGTATAACGCGAATGCCCAAACAGCGACCACTGGCAGGGGGTTAATATGGGACAATGTCTATTTCGAACTCGACCAATACGGCGTGACCGTTGTAGGAGCGAAGACTACTGGCGTTGGGGTCGGAGGCATCGCTTGGAGGAGGTAGGTGCACCCGCTTGTTGAAAGCATCGGTGATTGAATGTTTTGTCATCTGACCAGGATATGCATATATCAGCGAACAGTATGGTCTGTCGGTCGACAATGTCGTGTCGTTTGAGCTCGTGATGCCTAATGGCACAGTTACGAGCATCACCAGTTCTTTAAATCCGAATCTGTTCTATGACCTTCGGGTAAGTTCCTCGACATACAGACATGCAGCATCTCATTTTGGGTTAATTTCTTTTTAAGGAGGATTCAACATTTTTGTGCGTGATGATGTTGCTTCGCGGATGCGAATTCTGATGTGCTGCACGGAATTGTTACAACAGTGACTATGAAGGCGTACGCCCAGTCTCAAGTCTGGGTAAGCGCTCGTAGTTTTGCGTTGGTGCGATCCCAATGATAATTGATTACAGGGGGGGCGTATCTCATACACGGCGTCTCAATGGGATGCAGTCAATAGTGCTATAGCTAACTTTTTGTCGACGATCACCGATTCCAAAGCTTGTGTTTACAGTACAACCAACTACGCGTCCGGGGTGGTGCGTCATGATTGATTCACGTGAGAACCACATCTGAGTAACTGATTTCTCGACAGGCAGCGATATCGAGGCTTTCTGTTTTATGATGCGCCGACTTACCCGGATGGCATTTTCAACGAACTATTGGCTATCCCACACTTTGATGAGGACATCTCGACGAGGGCTTATTCGAACTTTATCCAGACTTTACCTGTGAATGCCTCATCGGGCCTAAGGTACGTCATAGGATGTTTAGCAGTGTAGCTTGGTTTGGCTGGCTCATTTGAATACAGAGAAATGTTCCACTGGGTGCCTATTGAGCAATTCACGCTGCCTGTGCTACAGATGGTCAAGAACCAGACGCTGGTGATGCGCACTTTTTACCTGATTAGAGCACTACTCATCAGATCATTCAGTTTTATGACGAGCAGTTGTCTTCAAGCGGATTTTTGATCTCATATGACCTTATCCCCTTCCTGCCCTCACTCTACAGTCACTCCGATACGCCATCTGCTTTCCCTCCTTCGCGGGATTCAGGACAGGGGTACTCGTTCATCGAGGTGTAACATGGGTAGACGGGTCCAAACGATGATGAGATGATGGCCCAGGCTGGTGCAGAGAGCGCTGCCTACATGAAGCAGTTTGCTGTGGACGCCGGTCAGAACGTTGGGAATGCGCCGATATACCCGAATTGTGCGCCTCCGGGCACGGCTTTGGCGGGTGTGTATGGGGATGCTATGTCGCGTCTGCATTCTATTAGGAGTGCCGTGGATCCAGGTAATGTGATGGGACTCACATTCTAGTTGGACTGTTGGATATCTGAGGAACATTTTTAACACTTACATATACGGTACGGATGGAAGAATCATCTAAGTGACACATTGGCGTTACCAGAAAGTGGCATGGCAGCCAAATAAAACAAGACTAAAGCTCGTACATGAGGCAACCCCTAAGTACAGTGTGCGGACCCTAAGTATCGTAATGAGTAGAATTAGTTCGACGACGACGTTTGTGCGCAATTATCATGTAGTTGGGTCACTGTGCCCCTGCCAAAACCGCACTGCCCACAGCCATCATCATGATCGCTGCTGGCATAAAAAATGTTGGTGAGGAGATCACAACCAGACAGACCATGAACAACCCGCGTCTATAGGAGAGTTCCTGAAACGGAGGGTTCTGTCAGATTTTGAAGCGTGGATAGTTGTAGTACGTACCCGTATCGTAGCAGCCTTGACATTCCTCAGGATGGTGAACGCAGGCATTGCAGTCACAAGACCACAGAGTGCGAAGGCGAAGGCGGAAACGAGCGCTCTGAAAGGTACTGGCTGCATCCAATCAGCTACGGGAGAGACTGATTGCCTTGTTGTGAGCACAACGGTTGTAACCATCACTGTGCCTGAGCCCAAAACCAAGAGCATGAGTCGGACTAGAAGGATGTTCTTCCAATGCGATTCGTTGGCGGGATCTGTAAGAATTTCCTGTTCAAACCGGGCGGGTGTGACCCCGAATGCCAATACGAAAAACACTGTAGACAATATCAGTGTATCATGTATGAGAATTCCAAAGTGAAGATATACCTTGAAACCGCACAGGAGCCATTAGATGTTGATCGTCCATTGGAGTGGAATGGCGAAAAGCCGCAGCGTTAAGGAAAGGATACAGGGGGGCTGGGAAGGGCTGAGTAAATGTAAATAGAGGCTTGTTGCACAACAAATCACTTGGGGGAACTCCACAGAACGGTAGGAGCCGGAAGGACGGCTGGAAGGAGAAAGGAAATCTTTTGAAAGTGTGGTGGTTTTACATGTGAACGGTATAATATAAGAAACGCACCGTCATTATTTATACAATTGGGGATTCAAGAACAAGAAGGAGGATCACAGAGCTTTCATCTATGTAGATGAGTCTAGATCTTGCGAATCATAGTTATGAAGTGAGGATTACTACATAAATGTTCAATTGGTTGCTCGTCGTGAGGTTCTGTAGGAAGAACCAGAGCCAGATAACGGATCCGCACAGGTAAACCCCCGGTACCACAGGCCGTACCCGCACCCGTACCTGCTCTAAGGGTATGGGTTTGCCTACGGGTACCACTATCTCAGACACATACCGACACTCATGCAGAGTTTGCCCGCGGGTAACACATGAAAATAATATAGAATTAGCTATTGTTCTGTCAGTGTGGTGCATACATAGAGACTTGAAAAACTGACCTGTATTTGAGGACAACAGCAGAGGGACAACAACAGGCGGATTTGGCAAACAGTCACGAGAAGTAAGTGAAGCTTGTTGAGAACGAAGAGCTCCAGTGTGGGGATTACAGGTTGAGAGACGAAGAGGCGGTGTCGACAACTGCTGCCGGTGTTCCCTGGCTTCATCAACACTCTACGCCAGTAATCTATGACCTAACGACTCGAACGTGTAATGATGCTGTGAATCGAACTGCTCACTCCGCTTTGCTGCCATGTAGTCAAACTAACATCTTCCCGCGGTAGCCTGGCTAGGTGGCCAGTTGCCAAGTCATAATAATTGCTGCATTCACTAGTGGTGATGGCTTGCGTTTCATGTTAGGACGAGGCTGAAGCTCTACTTAGTCCGCACGATTGAACCAGGCATGAGTGAGCCTATATGGGCAGCAATGGTGCGCTGAAGATAATCAAAAGTAACTCACAAGAAATGCGCGAGCCCTAAGACCGTAGTGAAAGAGACCGGTGGCCTTGATATGAAAAAGGTAGTTGTGATCACAATGGCAAGCCTGAGGCGATGAACAAGACTGACGTTCTGGCCAAGAGACCTTTCTAGATGGTCCATTGGAATAGAATGGCAAAGAGCTGTGGAGAGTCTGAGCTCGTCGTAAGACAAGAGAAGCTAAGATCAAACGGGTAGATTCAAATGCGTGAATTCGCGACAACTAACACAAGACAAAACAGGCTTCAAGTTAGCAAAGTAGTCTGATATCGCACTGTAAGTATTGTAATTGAGGCGGGCGGGTTGAGAGTAGTAGTGGAGAAATTGAAATTTGGTCTATGGGAATACAATACTAAATTTGGGGGTAGGTGTACTGAAGGTTTCCCGACTCTTTTGCTCTTCAATACGCGGAGACATCAGCCCAGCTCGTCTCCCCTTTGCAATACCCCTGCTAGCTTTTCTGATTGCTTGTCTCAGGTGTAGTTTGTAGACCTCGTGCGTCTCTTCAATCTTGCAACGAAACGTTCTTGACTATCATATCTATTGGTGGTTCGTTATCAGGAGGATTCAGACGGTTGGCAGGTCCCCTTACCCACCACCGGGATGTCGTGTCACAAACTCCGTAGATATGGAATACGCTGAGTCTGACAGGGCCCAGGCGGATATTGCATGACCCCGACGGGAGTTCGCAAGACACCAGTTCTACAACACTCTTCCTGAGCTCTTATCATATACAATGATGCTCAACCGTCGGCCGTATTGTTCTTGTTCTTGTTCTTGAAGTTACTTCACAGTTAATTGTTGTAAGAAGCACTACGGCATACCTCATGGGCCGTATCTGCCAATTATGGATCCAATGACTCATAGAACTACATATCCTTACGGAAAATTGTCCGGACAGCCCCAGTTGCTCCCTGATGATCTGCATCTATAGGTCCTACTGTTAATCACAGTCATAATCTGCGTTTGGATGCAGACACAGTTCCCCAAATGCACGAGCATTAGAATTTCATGTAAGTTACTATCATGTACTTCACTCCGAGCTTCAACTCGGTTCCTACAACACCGGTCCCGGATATCATATATATATCATGATTCACAAAACCTTGAAAACTGTCGAAACTAATGATCTAACTCGGCTCGCAGCCACAGGTCTCAGGCTCCCGCTGCCTAGCAAGACGCGAACTCGCGCCATTACATCTTTCTCACTGCCCAACATCCTGTTGTTGCCCCAGGACCTTCCTCGTGCTACCTTGGTGCTGCTGCCACGACCTACCCGTTTCCCACTTCAGCCTCCTGCACCTTCCTTCTAGTGCCGCCCTTGTGCGGCCGCCTGCTGTAGCCCTGGAGCTGCGTAAATACTAGCAGGCGATGTCGTCATGGAAGTCCTGGGGTCTTGAACCTTGTGAATGCCGTGAGGGAGACCTTTTTGTCGAGGTTATTGTAGGAACCGAGCAAAATTCAAGTGATGATAACGGGGTATTATGAACTCCTTGTTTGCTCGCTGGGGATTGAAGGAACCGAAGAATGTTTGAGCGATAACAGGGTACCAGAAACCGGATAAATAATGCATGCTCATGAGGATACATTCACAGCAACTCCCCTTCTACGCTCTAGTACTGATCTCACTCTAATATGGCTGCAGTTCAACAAAGTCCTCATGGTAGCGAACTCGATGCCCTATTTCCCTCCCCATCTCCCCCGCCGACCGTCCTCTCCCCTTCGCGGTACCCTGGAAGTTCACCGGACGCAGTCGCAGCTTTAAGACACGTCATGAAGGATAATCATATCAAGCACCACATGTTTAACAACGATATTCAGTGGCATAAGTGTGTATGCATAACTAATATACATCTCAGTGTGCTGATTCATGTGTCGATAAAGCCATTTTAACTATCATGCGCTGGGACTGTATGCCTTGGGCGCTAGTGGATCTCTGATCGAACAATTCTACAAACAATACAACGCGATTCAGCGTCCAGCCATCGAGCCTCCTGAGGCGATCACCAAAGAAAACTTCATTGAACATCTAGGTGTCGAGAAGTGAGTTTAAAGTGACGCTTGACTGGCCCCACTCATTTTATTGTCAGGTTTTATGTTGCGTACAGAACCTTCTTCATCAAGGCTATCGAGGAAAAGGGTGTCAGCGCCACGCTGAATGAATACATCTTCTCGGAGAAATATAACTTTGAAGAAGGACGAGACGCATCCACTCAACCAAAAATGTTGGCCCGCTTCATTGGGGGTCTGACCCACCCCCTCATCCATGTAGGACACGCCACGGAATTTGGCATCCCGGGCATGGCTGCTGAAGGTGAGTGGTGCGATAAACCATCGTAAACGGATCCCTGATAGAGGTCTCAAAGGTCTTGCAATGGCCAGCGTGCATTGGTCAGAGAGACATACGTTCTTTCCGCCCTCCCTATTCAAGCATGCCAGTAGCGGTACAGGTGCGGTGGAGGAGGCAACCACCAGGCTCGCCTCGCTTTTTCTCAATACGAAGACATCTATTGCACCTTCTCAGCTCGAACAACCGCAGAGAAATCATGCATTCTCCATTCTCACCAAGATCATGCAACATTCAGAATTTGCCATGAAGAGGCAATATTATGATTACAATCGCCTGCTGTCAGAACACGGTGCTAATATATGGCGCCACGCTGAGCAATGGACGATCGACTTGTCACAGCCAGGCGAAATCGAACGTAAGATGGAGGAATGTATTTGGACCAACACTATCCTCTACGCTACTTGCAGATGGGGCAAAAACAAAGACTTTATAGCAGACTTCTTCCTGTAAGTGGCACTAATGCGGTCATGTACGAAAAAGATGTTGATTTTGGGACACTCAAGCATGCATCTCGTCACCTCAAGTCTCTTCCTTCCATCCGTGTTGTCTTACCTGCCACAAAACTCGCAAGCTATGTTGCTTCGCTCATACTTTGCATCAACTCTCGCTTGGTGGATCGCACGCGGCTTCCCTCAACCAGACATTCGGGGCTTCCTCGATGCCACCTCATCTCTTTCGTCAGATGGCAAGGTCGCTAACCCATTCCTCGACCTTATTCAGTCTGCAATATTGGAACCAGATGATCATATGCTGAAGATTCAGCGCGCTTTTGCACATTTTTCTTCGCTTTATGGCGCACGGCCTAAGGGCTACTTCAAGGGCACGGAACTGGAGGGCGCAGAAGCACTGGATGGATCGCTCTTCTATACGGCAGCAAGATTGACTGACGAGTACATGATACGGGATGCGAAGGTATGGGACCGAGAAGGGGCTTCTGAGCTAGATTAGGAGCGATCAAGGGACTGAAGATGTACTATGAGCACCACTCTGACTGCAGTTGATTTTTCTTTTCAAATATATTGAGTGTGGATGTCCTTTGACCGACAGTCATATCCATTAACAGTTACATGCAGGGGGTGGCAAGTACTGTGACATTGTTTCATCAATAACGGACACAATCGAATGAGGTTGGCATAATGTTTGACTTTATCTGGACAATCACTATCATACAATCGTTCATTGATGTTCATCCCTCATTCAACATTCTCTGGATCA
Organism: Auricularia polytricha; assembly: GCA_003316125.1. Taxonomy (NCBI): domain Eukaryota; kingdom Fungi; phylum Basidiomycota; class Agaricomycetes; order Auriculariales; family Auriculariaceae; genus Auricularia; species Auricularia polytricha. Next base: position 30,053 of record QFEN01000768.1, read on the forward strand.
CGTTTTTGCGAGAAACTCGCGGCCGGATGTCAAGATGGTCTCTGTCTCTTTGTGTGGTGACTGGGGCACGGAAAGTCACTGCGCATGTGGGCACTTTCGTTCTCGTTCTGGGTTTGGTACCGACTCGGAGAAGGGGTAGTATGAAGCACATGTGTTACTCTTCTGGTAACCGAATCTCGACGTGATTCACAGTTGCTCTTTCTGATCTCCTCATCCTCCTGGCTTTTGCGAGCTGTACTTGCAACTTTCTGTCGTTCTCTCTTTCTGACGTACTTCATTCTCTACTGATTCTCTGCTGCGCTGTTTGCTATTTAGAACCTGAACGGCTTTCCTCAATGAAAATCCCAACACCTTTAGTCACGATACAATTCACTGCTCTTGTGCATTCGCTCTTGCTACCGCCTCTGTGCACTGGCACGGTGCTCCATTCTATCATGTGTACGTCCCCGCAGATGCCTCGGCTCGTTGTATCTCATAATTTCATCCTAGGATGCTGCTAGTAGAGGTGCCCAATGCAACTAAGTTATTGTCGTGTCCTACGGCATTCTTCTTACCCTCCTGGTCCATGCGAGCAGCAGAATGCCGTAAATAACATGGTCGACCTTGCAAGGACTCTCAATGAGAACGCGGACATGATTTTGCTCAGATCTTTGTCCAGCAGCCCCGAAACTCTGTTTGTGTATTTTAAGCATTTATTCTGTCACCCACACTCACAGAGTTCGACGCACACAGCTTACATCACTGAGCGTTCCTTACTGCCACTCAACTGCATGCAATGCTGAGCTCAATAAGCTCTCCAGTGCCAGTTCCAGGGCGATAACTCTACGACCTTTGTCGGCAGCATTGCCGTTGGCGGCAACAGTACCATTCCTTTTGGCATGAGCGCGGCTGTCAACCCAGCTGGTTCTTGCCCCGCAAACCCATCCGGCCCTATCGCTGATGGCTCACAATTGGTGCATATTACCCAAAACCCTTGTGCCGGTGGCACAACTGGCTCTAACAACACCACTAGTGGAAGCAATAGCACCTCGACTGCCACTCTTTCTGCCACTCCTTCGTCTGGTTCTTCGGATGTTGGCTGCGAGGAAGGTCCAACCACTGCTTCTCCTACCATATCAGCTACTAGTGCCGCCGCCCCCGCTCCATCCTCGAGCACTAGCGCGAACTTCAAACTCACTAACATCAGCCAGAACGCTCAGAAGCCTAACGCCCAATTCGCTACGCTGACTGCCAACTCTTCCTGCACTAGTGAGTCCACCTTACTCGAGGAGCGTGCCATTTTCAAACTTTTTATGCAGAGGGTACCAATGCATGCGTCAATAGCGTTGTTGCGCAATGCGTAGGATGAACGTACGTGACTCAATCCTGTAGATCGGGCTCACTTGCGCCGCCCTTCCTCTTGTCAACTCTGCTGGAACATCGATCACCTGCACCACCGATGCTGATGCCTTGGCTCGCATTGCGGCCTTACTGGATAAGCCTTGGTAGTCTTCAATGCTGGCATAAAGTCGGCGATCAAGTCGCTAGTCGACATCAATATCCTTGTTTTTCTATGATCCTGCTTATTATCTTCGTTATGATGAGGGTACGCGCGGACGTGGCTGAACCGGTACGATATGGATGAAACGGAGAGGTCTCTATGGCGTTCAACTTTTGTGATCGAGAGATGACGCGACTGAGGTATAAAATTCTTAGATGGGATTGTGCAGATGGATTTGTTCCGGGGAAAGTTGCTTCTAGTGGCGGTGGCTGTCGGTGATGAGAGTGAGTGGACACAGAAGCAAATACAGCAAATATAGTGGAGGTATGAAGCAACGAACACCTCACTTCACTCATTGGCAAAGGTCGAATTGAAAAACCTTTCGATGATTCGAAAAAAAAAATTAAACGGAAGAAGGCAGTACTGGAAATAGTGAATTGCTCTGCAGCATGTTGTAGACTATGAAGCTGGAGCACTGAGCTGCAATACTTCCCGTGCAGCTTCCCTCTTCGCGGCCTGCAGCGTCCACATCCACTTCAAATCACGCTCGACCTTTTCCTTCCTCGCGCGTCGCCTTCGCTTGTTCAGATGACCCCAATCCTCCCCAACACCTACGTCGGCTGCCGTGAACCGAGGCAGACCCAGTAATTCCGACTTCGAGAGAGTAGAGACGGGCGAGGGCTTAGGTGGAGGAGGGGGCGCCCTCATTTTCCACAACCAAGTGTTTCTCGGTGCAGCGAGTGATGCAGACTGTTCCTTGCGCGCAGCTTTAGTTACCGTCTGAAGCCGATGGTCAATTTCCGCTTGCGAGAGCGTTCGCTTGGTGCAGAACTTCTCGACCTCCTTCGAGTTCACTAAGTCCGGGAGCACCACTCTCTTTAGATACCTGCGTTATGAAATTCAGTGGATTGACCACAACCTACATCAATGTCAACTCACTGTAGAGACCGTACAGGATGCTCTGGATGAGGCGGTCGCGTAGAGGGCTGCTTTGTCAATCCACGCACGATAGTCGGATGCTCCTTCTTCGGCACATTGTGCTGTGGTGACTCGTCTTGGATCGCGGTCTGATTCAAGGCCAAATTGTAGATGTCCTTGGTCGACAACGGGGTTTCTGATGAGACAACTATACTGCGCACGAGATCACGCGCCGAAGGCAAGCAATGGCGTGGCCACAGATTTTTGCGAAATGAGGGAATGGCGGCCATGACTTTGACCTAGCTACAAGTGTACACCAAGAAGAAGTTCGTAGCTCAAACAATCTGCTTACAAAGAGTCTCGCTCAATTTGGCATATACTTCGCAATGGCGTACTACAGTGCACGCAACACTTTTTCGACTCCTCCGCACCACATTTTTTTGAACTTCAGAGCCCCGTCGGATATTTCCCAAAGGCTTACTAGCTTAAAAAGACACGTAGTCTAACTCTTTTGAATTAAGCGCCCATGTTTCAAAATGTGGACCGAATTTTTTTTTTGTTTGCCTGTTAGTCCATTCGGATTTGTCCCACATACTTGACAGACAGCTATGCCACGCCCCAGCAAAGCATCTGCACGAGCAGTCAATGTTTGTACCTTACAAGTCTCACCGCCGTGTAGGACTCCTGAACGAAGTAATTGCATTAAATAAGTGTTAGATACCTCACAGAGCCTGTATACATCGCTCAAACTATTATTTACACTCACCCGAAGGCCCTAAGGCCTCTACCAGCGCTAAAACACAGTTTTTGGGGGCATGTTTCAATTTTTGATGACGAAAATTTCAAACTTCAGAATAGTGTCTACTTGTTCAATAGGTCATGTTCTGCATATGAAACCGAGTCTATTACAGTACTTTACATTAAAAACAATGGAGTTTTGAAGTTGCAGTAGCCCATTCATGTTGAACGTGTTTGAAATGCCGAAAAAGGTATGCGTGCACTGTAGTGAGCATCAGTAAACCGGTGAGACTCAGATATTAGTTGATATTGTCAGATTTTGCAAGCCCAATGCTTCTTTCCTGTATATTACGATACAAAGTAATATAAAGTAATATAAAGCAATGTAATCACCCCAATTCATGCTCGATTCGGTCCTATATATTGCTTTACATCACTTTATATTGCTGTATATTGTTTTATTTACATCATGTACAGGAAACAGGTACAAAATCTGGGAATATCTAAGTCTCACCAGTTTACTGATGGCCTACATCCAATACGAGTTCTTTGCACACAGGAGGCATGTTAGCTGTAATACACTTGGGTCTTCTCTATCCATACCTTCACTGTTTGGAGATAAAGGTTGAAACATTGACATATGGATTGGCTGACCTTGTGTCAAAATTTGGTGTTATGCCAATGTTGACAAAGATATGTTTCTCATTGGCGTCCATTACTTATGATATTCAAATAGGAATTCAAGCATTGATGAAGGTGGCCATGGGGCAATTCGAGGTTGATTTAAATTGAATCCAACTCAAATATCTCCACCCATGTCCCCCATTCAACACCTGATTATAATTTGTCGAATGACACAACAGTGTCTTGCCACCCCCACTCGTGTGACAGTAGTAGGTGGAACTTCTGAGTCTTATCACTAGTACTAATAAATCCGCAACTCGCGTGTGTTGAGTGCATATGCTCAATCGGCTTTGTTTTGAAATAGACAGTATGCTGCAACTCCAAACATAATCTACTTATCCTCTAAATCACTTTGAAATATTAAATGAATACTATGATGAAGCTCCAGATAAGTACCACAACAAAACTCCCTACATATGGGCTCCCTGACTGGTTGGTTTGAATTGTTTCTGTGCTACACGCCACTGCTGGTGGACATGGTTCTGAGCTCCTGGAATGCAAATGTAGTCATGCCAGATCTTTCATCAGAGTTAGCCACAAGCTTGGCGTGATATTCTTGAACACTAATGATGAGACGCAGTCCCAGTACAAACATTTGAATGGGTTGAATAATTTGAAGAACATCAAAATACATCTTAGTTCCTTATGAGTACTGTAAAAATGATAAGGGATGGTGAGATGTAGATGAGTTGGTAGATCTGTGCACCACATCCTGTGGTGCTAGTGAGCTGATGTTGAAGGAAGATACAGCAGTGATGCTAGCACACTTAAAACTTCAGTGAAACACAACAATAATATCCAAATTACAGAACTCGCGCTACAAAATATAGTACATGACTTTGTATCAATACCGCTAGACAGTCTCCCATGATTGATCCTGTCAGTGATCGTCACAGTTCCAAGAAGTGTTGCATAATGCTCCAGATTGAAAGACACAATGCAAAGATCTCCCATACAAAGGTGGGTATCCAAGTTTTGATATTCAGATGAAGGCTGTGTGCTTTGTAGACAAAAACACAAAGGTGGTTGCCGGAAACGATGAGCTCCTCTGGGTATTCATCCATGAGTTGCATGCACTTGGAGTCGTCATACAAATTAAAATTTACCCCCTAAGGCATGGTCGGTTCCTATTGCAACCACAATTCTGGTGGTGATCATAGAACCCAGGAAGACTACAAGGAGGAAAATGAGCATCTTTTTAGTTCGTAGATATATGGCATGTATCTGAGCTGCCATAATGACTTGCATGATATCTCAGTGACGGCAACATCGGGGAGGTACTGCAGCTGAGTGCTCACCGCCAAGCATGATGTTTACGACGACAGGTGTCCATAACTTCATCAAGAAAATGTTTGTGCCTGAAACCCCAGGTTACAAATAGGCTTTGAGGACTCAATGTATCAAATGAACTTACATCTGTTGCAGTCGTCATGTTCATCCACAACTTGAAACTAGTTGAGAATCTCACTTACCCCTATGTAGGAAGTGCAGTTGGTTGAATTAGTCGAACAGAATGACAAGGGCACAGAATGCTCACCACATCCGTCAATGAGACTGATGAGAGATTTGCTGCATGCCACTGGTGAGAAGGAATGAATGCAGTGTATGTGAGGATGTATACACAGTATGTTGATGCTGATTGTGAGAGATGGTTCATTAGTACAGTGCAATGCCATCTTGTTAGCCTTGTGAACATACACAAAAAACAATATTCCAATGTAGTGTACCCAAAGGTTCTGCATTAGCCTATGATCAGTGCTAACATACTCAGACAATTAGAGCAGGATACTGTAATCTTTGGAGACAGAATACAGTGCACTGAGGTACCGCTTTATTGCAGAGTACAAAGGGCCTCGAGGCCTCAAAAGGCTGCATCACTGATTCAGATACTACAGTTGAAATGGTCATAATGCATACCGTTGGGACCGCCAAAATTTTATGTATTATGAGACATATGCAATAGCATATGTGTCACACTATTGTGACACATGTGACCTCTGCCAAAAGCGTGACAGCAAGTTGTCCATAGTTTCTACAGAAGTACATGTATTACACCGAGAAGAATTGTTCTAAGGATGTTTGTGTAGCATTAAGTAGTTCTTCGCATTGTAGGTTCGCACGAAACTTTCGAAGTTGTGATGATAAATTAAGCGAAAATTGAGGATCACCATATTCCATGCATCCAACTTCGAGCTGCTGGCACAAATCAAGGATATCTTTACGAGTGATTGATGGGACCACTTCGTCATCGTCGTCATCATCAGAATCAACCTCGATAACTTCGCCGTTTGCAACGGCAATTTCGTGACGGACCTTGTCTGCAATGGATGAGTCACCACCTTCAAATGCAGGGGATTCTCCCTTATCTCTCTCCTCGGCAGGGTCCAGAAGTTCGTCAATAGTTGGCAAGGTACCGAAAACACGATTGCGTGCTTGGAGATCTCTCACTGATTGCATAAGCTCAGCTTCGGTAGAAGATAGCTGGTCAGCTTGTTGTGAGCGCGCGGGAATACGAATTTTGAGGCCAGTACGACAAGATGCAGCTTGCATAAGTGCATCAATAGCATTTGAAGCCATCTCCACGTCTCCTTCAGCATCCATTACAGCTTTGAGGGCCGGTCTCCAATCGGAATCTATGTAGCGCTCGCCAAGATGAGCCTGTAGCTTGCTCTCCACATTGGGAAGGGTCATTTCCGTAGTTGCGAATTTTTGGACGATGTTCCATGCAACCGGATCTGTGTGAGGCCGTGGGTCAGCGCTAGTTGTTGGATCACTGTCATAGACTTGAGTACCAAAAAATGAGGTCAATAGTGCAACAGATGACTTACACTTGAATGTCAGTGTGATCCCAACAATGTTTGATGGTTTCGGATGTGACAGCATACCATGCTTGCTTCGCCATTGTCATGCCTTCAAGAATATTAATTTTATAAATCTCTCGTTTGCCAGCTTCATCAAGATCAATAGCGCGCGCACAAAAATTACGGCGATATAGTGCCTTGAAGCATCGGATGATTCCAGCATCGCATGGCTGGATAAATGGTGTCATGTTGGGCCCAAAATATTCAAGATCAATGTTTGATGGTTGATACGAGATGTTGTGAGTGGAAAAATTATCAATAAACATGCAAATGTGCCGGTTTTGTTGCTTCATTTGAAGATCAAGCTTTTTGATCCATCTAGGCCACTGATTAGATATCAACAGCAATCATAGCATTATGTCCACGTACTCCTCAAATATGACTGCTGTCATCCAAGCCTTCTTATTGTTCCGATAATAAAATCCACGTTGCTCTGGTGTCTGCTTCTTGAAGCATCGAGGTTTCTTTGCCTTGCCGATAAAAAAAGGCTCGAGCCTCTCACTTCCATCTGCGTTGCAGGCTAGTCCAATGGAGATACGGAATTTCTCTTTCTTCTTACCACTCATTTGTTTTGTTGCAAGACCACGGTCTGGAGGTGCACTAAAATGAACAAATCAGGTGCTGTAGATTAAGGAACCACATTTAAATGAACACTCACTAAGGAAAGAAAGATGTCTCATCAAAATTCCACCGATCTTTGGGAGCAAACTTTGTTAAGATCTTGCGACAACGCTCTCGTTCTTTATCAACAGCTTCAATATCAACAGACCCAGCTTCTCCATGCCGTCGATACTCGTGAATCTTGTAGGCAGTACAAAATGATTGGAGCCATTCCCCTGACAGTCTTTCATTTTCTGGGACATCAAACTCGTCTTCAAACCTTTTCCGTTTCTCTCGCAGCATAGGCCCAGTCACTGTTTTACATCTACTCTCCATGTGCCTAACCCACAGAATTAAGGCACGTTCGACATCAGGTCGTGTGACAATCCTTGGCCGCTTCGATGACAATGCATTAGGGTTGTCATTGACCCGTGCTTCCATTTTTGGACGTTCCCGCAATTTGCGTGACAAGGTTGACTGCGTGAAAATGAGTGCACCTGATTTGAGAGATTTAAAGTGTTTGACAATTTCAGTCTGTGATGCAGTAGGATGAGAATCAACAAATGAATAGACTGCCATCCAGTCAGAGAGTGTGAGATTTTGGCGAGAAATGCATTTGGGAGAATGAGCTGAAGTTCGAGGAGTGCCCTTGGTGATTTTCTGCTGCTTTGCAGGTCGGTTGTAGACAGCGAGCTTGTCGCGGGGTTTGCGTTTTAAGTTTACAGACATTGTTGTGTGGTATGGTACTGTCATAATCACTCACTGGCTTCTATACACAGTTGAAGGAGACAATACCACTGATGCAGAACAATAAATTTATGCAGTACATTGTTGTACCTATGTCCCATCCTATCAATTTGGTACCTCATAATGCATATTGGCTATGCAAAGGTTATGCATTATGCATTATGCATTATGCGGCCAATTACATGGGAACATCGTTGGGATCCAAAAAAGTCCATGCATTATGACCATTTCAACTGTACATTCTTTATCATCCTGATCAACCATGTCGTTGACCACTACTATCACAGCAACAGCTATCTGGACAGACAATCAAAATACATGTAAAGGTGAGCTGCACACAAGCTATACAGTGGAACAGGCCATGGGAATTTTACAAAATCAAATCTGCAAACATGTCAGTGTGGTGTATGGCCTCGACCCTCCATTGAGCCCACTCACCATGCAGGTGAAGTACTTTCCAGGTAAGCCTCAACCCACCTTTCGTTTGCTGTAGCAGCCAACTCATTCATCCACTTCTCTCAAAGGTGCTGAGCCTTCAGATCCACTCAGCATCTGCAGCTCCACTTGTCTCACAGCAATAGCCAGTCCTAATGCTGAGTCAACTCGTCGAATCCAGACCTACTTAGCCCAGAAGGCACAGGAAAATCAGACATCCATGGAACACAATACAACGTTGGTCACTGATAGTGATAGTGCCACAACCTCTCAGTCCAGCACATCAACAGTCCAGTCTCGTAAATGTATGTTGTAACATTTGAGTAGTCTACATACATGCTGGCCAATTCTCCACAGCCAAAAACAAAAAGAAACAAAATACTCCATCAAATGCCAATCCCCCATCGACAGTCAATCCCCTATTGACAGCTAATCTCCCTCAGGTGACTATGGACAGCCATCTTAAGAAGATGCTGGTCTTGATGCAGAACGAGATTGCAGAGTTTCAGAGAGAAAATGGGAGCATGCACAACAAGAATGAGAAGATTCTCAATGTGAATGGGAGGATTCTCGGTGAGAATGTGAGCATGTGCAATGAGATTGAGAGCATGCACAATGAAATCAAGAGTATATGCAACAAGAATGAGAGGATTTCCAATGAGAATGAGAGAATTCACAATGATCTCATCAGCCTTCATAAGGATCTAGAGGCAGAGAAAGTTAAACACACTCAGGACAATGAATCACTGAGAGAAGTAAGTTATTCCTTTTTCCGATCACCAACCCTGACAATCATCTCCCCAGGTCACCATGTTACTGGTCCCCTTGCGTCTTTGTGTCCTACCCGATCTTGCATGCAAAAAGGTTCTGGAAGACCTTGGCCACGAGACCTGGGAAGAACTTCGCGATGCCTCCAGTGTCTATCAACCTGCAGATAAAATCTTTAGTAACCTCAAATAGAAGGATTTATCATTCTGCCCATCACACTGGTCCATCTTTTTCTTATGTGCATACAATAATGTTAGGCAGGTGGGAAATATGGCTGCTCATAGTGCAGAGGAGCACAATGTTAGGAGTGCAGTCAAAACCCAGCTGCTGGACTCCAGTGATCGACAATGCTTGGAAAAATTATTTAGATATGCGTACAATGGGGTGCTCATCTAGCTAGAGTGATTATGGCATTTACACCACTAATAATTGTATTTCAAATTTGTATCATACAACTTCAAACCAGATGCCATATAGATCTCATGCACATGCAACTGCCATTGATAACAGAATCCTCGGCCTTGAGCCAAACACTGTGACATGGTCTAAAAAGGAAAGCCATTCCAGGACTCACACTTGCTTGCATGCACTCTATATACAACAATGATCATCCACCCGATTGGTTTGCTCAACAGTGATATCTAACCATCCTTAATATTGACCAGTGGAAACTAGTAATTCTGTTGGTCAACCAGGACTAGTCCTAAGTACTAAGTTCTTACAGACACCCTGTAATGGAAAGAACACATCCCTACATGAAACTCAATAACCAACTCATTCAGCTAACTGGAGATCCTTGAATTGCAGCAGAGATTGTGGAAAGTTTGACACGGGTGAGGCACAGAGAAACCTTGTCACCATACAAGTGTTGTCTCTGGCCGCTGCCAGAGACAACACTCACATATTCAAGCCAGTGACAGAACTAGAGGAACAAGACTCACTGCAAGATGTTACCAATCGCCTGCAGAAAACATTGTCCTATCTAATCACCTCAGGAGGGTCTGGATACATCTGAAAGTGTGATTTAGTGACATCCAATGAAACCATCCCAGTAGGCTAAGCTTGTAGTGCTTCCTATGAGATTATCTTGAATATGACACAGGTAGCAGTGAAGGCTATTCACGCCTTCAGGTCAGATGATGAGGAATCAATACAGAGGAAGTCCAAGGTAATGTTTTCTTCCATGGTGTGTTCATTTTTACAAGGATGACTCGGCTTAGAGAGTGCGTCATGAATTAAAAGTTTGGGACCGTCTCAAACATCACAGTATTCTTCCACTCTGGGGTATGGCAAATGGCTTTGGACCCTACCCCATCAGGAAATTGACTTGAAAATGACATAGCTTTGTAAAGCTTTGTCTATCATAAAATTTATATAATATCTATCACAATTGCAGTCAGCTTGGCAAAGCTTTAGATAGGCAGACTATGCTGGGGAAAACTGCCAAAGATACAATCATGATACACATTGCCAATATCTGCCATCCTTGACAATGTTTTATAATCCCAGACTACTTCAAACAAAACTGTCAAGAAATTACTAAAGTCAAAACCTTGACACTCATTTTATCATTTTATAAATTAAATCAAATTTTAATTGGGGTTGGGGTATACACAGGTAGTATTGATATAGGAGAGTAGAGACATGATAAAAAAAAGATAGAGAGAGAGATGGCAGTTACCTGCCTCAAGGGAGAAGGGAGGGACCAAAAGGAAAGGCCAGGGAGGAGGGCTAGGGAGGAGCCATGGAGGGCCAAGGAGGAGCCATGGAGGGCCAGGGAGGAGCCATGGAGGACCAGGGAGGAGCCATGGAGGGCCAAGGAGAACCAGGGAGGAGGAGGGCCAAGAAGGGTCCAAGAAGGGTCCAAGAAGGGTCCAAGAAGGGTCCAAGAAGGGTCCAAGAAGGGTCCAAGAAGGGTCCAAGAAGGAGGGCCAGGAAGGAGATCCAGGGAAGGCCAGGGAGGAGCCATGAGGGACCATGAAGGAGGACAGACCACCATAGAAGGCCAGAGGTACCACCATGAAGGGACAGGGAGAAAGAGAAGAGGATGTTGGCTTGAAGGGCCAGTAGGATGCACTTAGAGTGTGAATGAGACAAGAGAAGACAAGGGACAAAGTTGGTGAAAAGATTCAAACTCTGACTTACCTAAGCATCTGTCATGTGATACAGCCAGTGCAATGCCATGCAAGTGGTGTACTGCTTATATCAAGCTTTATCTTTGTGTATAATCAAATATAATTCAGTGGATTTTTTTACCAACTACATATATCTAGGAAAAACAAGTTTGTGCTGATTTCTTGATGCAAAACACACATCAAGGTGACATTTCTGACATAGTCATATCAACTTCGGGTTGATTTCCTGATGCCCCCACAATGGTTTGCCCATGGGTCAACAATGGGGTGCTCATGGGGTATCTTGAGTGTCACCAAGACATGTTACCGTCTCAACATAAGTTCTCTCTTGTAAGCCTTTATTTCGAGTATTTCCAGATGCCTATTGACCTGTCAAATGCCAGCTGAATGATATTGCCCTTGGGTTGCAATACTGTGAGTCATAGTTTACTGCACCTGAGTGTTCAGATGCTTATGCTAGTTCAATACATAGTAAATCAGTTGTCCATGGTGTTAGCATATCTTGTTCCTATCTCTCTCTTCTCTCATTATATCATCTTGCTATATACTGCACCTTCAACACCTTATTGATATGTCTTGGTACTATATAGTTCAGCATGTCTGCATCACAAGCCACTGATCGTTACATAACACACAATACATAGTCTATACAGTTTCATCTTGTTCACCTCAGGGTTGTTCTACCGAATTGCTGAGGTACAATATCTTCACTATAGAACTAGCTACTCATACTGACTTATACCTAGTTCTATTCTAGGTTAGACTAATATCAGTGTTGTTCTACCGAATTGCTGAGTTCTATTCTAGACCTCATACACATGGTGACTTGACAGGGGTATGTATGGTCACACACAAAGGTGTATTCACACCTATGCTTACAACCTCAATCCAAGGGAACATTCAATGGGCAGCTACAGAACTGTTTAAAGCACCAGAGGATGCCAGTATCTCACTCACCACTGAGTGCAACATATATGCATTTGGCAGTATCACCTTGCAGGTTAGTGACTTGGAAGTTTTGACCAGAAGACCTTGTTCACTTTGCATGTCCTCTAGGTATTGACTTGCAAAGTACTCTACTACCATGTGAAGAATGATACAGTGTGTTGGCGCAAGTAGTCCAAGGTATAAAACTTGAGCCTCCCAATGAATCACAAATAGCACCTGAGCACTGGGAGTTCATACAGCGATGTTGGCTGCCTCCTGCAAGTCGACCATTGATTAGAGACATTGTGGCATTTGTAGCATACAAACTTTCTCGTCATTAACCCCCTGGCCATGAACAGACCAACAGAGATTTGCATACCATAGAATCTGAAGATTATGAAATGTAACATTTCTACTTATGATTATTAGTACACCTGAGGCAAAAATTAGCTGCGACCAAATATCCAATGTGCAGTTTCTGAGCTGCTGCAGAGTACTGGGTCAATATGTTTTTATATCTTATTCAAATCAGTCTTCTGTACCTACCATCTGTAGCCCATAGGGACAAGAATTAAATAGCTGCCTGATTTCTATGCTCTCACTGCAGTTTTGTCCTCCGCTACTACGTGCCATATCTATCCTCATACCTTTGTGCTACAGCACATTGCCACTGTGGTGACTCCTCCTGCATGCCATGTCCAAATGATTTCAGCTTGCTGCTCGGGTGGGCAGCTTGTGTGACTCACCTGTAGTGATGCAACATGCTTCTCTTTCAAATCTACTTGATACATGGCATGTAACTGAGTACTAATTATGATATTGCTACCAGTCAGAAGAGATAACCACCAACTGGGATCACCAGAGACTATAGTCATATTGTTAGAGGATGGGTGGGAGGGAGCAGCAAGCTTGCAATTGATGGACATGTGTTAGCCGAGGCACAAGGCTAACACAGAATATAGTAGTCTAGTGTGAGTAAACAAAGTGGTGCGGTCTTTCTTGTTGAGAACGTCCAGGAAATGGACACTCTGGGGGTACCTCTGTCACGGACTCCAGGGGTAAAGTATGGGTCCACTCTGGGGGTGTGTCGGCCACTTGGCTCAATTTTTTTGGAGTTTAATCATGTCAGCTGTGGTTCTCACTGGTGTGCTGTACCTTCCCAATGTTCCTCCTGCTCTGGAGTCTTTGTTGTCCCACCTGCCACTCTTACAAAATAACATTATTTCTTGCATTACGTGTGTTGGGTGGAGAGGTGGGCACAAAGACACCGGGAGCGGGATGGGCGGGGCGAGAGGAGGAAGGTACACAGCCAGTGAGAAAACTACACCTGGCATAATTAAACTCCGACCAAATTGAGCCGAGCGGCTGACACACCCCCAGAGTGGACCCATACTTTACCCCCGGAGTCTGTGACAGAGGTACCCCCAGAGTGTCCATTAGCCTGACTTTCTGTTCCTGTCACCCTCATCAGCCGTCGAATGTCATAGGCACCAGCCCACAACTCTCGTGCTTTCTGTTCACCCACCCATCGCTCCCTCTCTCAAATAGTCAGACGAAGTTTTATCCGTTCAGAGCACACAAACTTGAATACCACAATCTGCTATCATCCAGCTTCGTCCGACGCGTCACTCAGGTTTTGGGTTGTTGTTTCGGGCCAGAAAGCTCTGTGGGCTTTCACCCAAACTTCGTTACATTCTCGTAGTTTTTCCTAGCGTCGCTCATTGTCCTTGAATGTCAGTCAGTTTTCTCTCTTCTTTCTCGAGTCGGTCACAGAAGTCTAGAAACGCATAGATGGTGTTCATCCTAGATATATACCACAATCCAGTGTTTTTACAACTGAAATGAGTATAGTGCCACTCAGAGAACTGGTGAACAGAAGATATTATCATATATACTAATCAGAAAAATAGAAAAGTTGATCCACAAGCCTGGGTGTGATGTGATCATATCGAACAGCCTGCCGTCTGAAGGATTCTTGATAAGCACCGCATTCTCTCCACTTCGCCGAGCCTGAGAGGTGTAAATTCCGAGTTCACTTCACGGCACATTCTGTCAGCATGAAACCAGAAAAGTGATAGGATCCGGAGACGTCCAACAACTCACCAGTCCCATCCGGCAAGCCGCACATATCTCGGCAACACCTGATACCTGTTCTCGTCCTCGCATGAATTACCCCATGCGCACCTTCTGGCTCTCTGCCTCAGGCGGTCATATCATAAGGATAGCAAACGCACTACACTCAATTTGTATCGTTCAGTTGATGTGGGATGGCGATGTATTCATTTTCACAGCCTGATTCAGAACCCATGTGATGAATATACGACACCCATGATGCACCCTTATAAACAAGATCAATGCGAGGTCCCAACGATTACATAAATGCACAAAATTCAGATAATTATAGTACCACATCTCAGATCTCGGGAGATTCTCCGGTCAGAAAAGTCCTATGGACAATGACTTCCCCAATTTGAGCAGCCTATCACAGCGTCGCGAACTCTGACTTGGCTGTGTCTCAACAAGTACCATCTCCGTTCTACGATCAATCAGCATTCTGATTCGAGAAACGGACATCCAACCTGATCACTATAAAAGCGCTGGATGCTGGTATGTCTGCACGGACTCCTTACACCAATATGACCTACGTCTCAAATGATCCCAGACTGTGGCCAATTATCAGTATTTCTCGCTTTGCCAGTTATTTTATAGGTTCGTAGAGAGCAAGTGGGATGACCCTAGTGATGTCTACATATCATTGACTTATGTTTTTCAGTTGCATCCTCTGCTGCGGTGGTATATGATTGGGGTGAGCGAGATAATACTTTCCGAGTGGATCATTGATATATACAGTATCCAAGTATTAACATTCGGACCAGAGGTAAGTTGATGTCATAACTTGCGCAGCCATCGATCACTAAGTATGCTTTAACAGTTGGAACTGATCTGGGTGAGTAATGTCCTATATCAGAAGCAAACAGGTTGATGCAATTGACTCTCGGCAGATGCAACACTGGTCTCTCATGACTCTGCTATATATCGGTGTAAGTAGCTCATGTTATAAGCGCAGCTGGCAAGTTGTGCTGACTTTAATATACATAGGTGCGCTATGTGGGATTACTATATTCTATGTATGTTTTTGAGGCCAACTAAATGACGCCGCGCTGTGCTAATGATCCGTCTCTCACAACCAGTGTCTTCATCCTGTGTATGTGTTCCCAAATATATACATTTCTTCTGACTGGCGCCATGCAGCGAATATCCCAGTCCCGATCACAGATAGAGTGAGTATTCTGCACCAGCTCGATACTTATCATTCCCACATTCAATTACTAACTGCACTCCTTCATAGGGGTGAGTGATATCTTCAAGCACCTTGTCACGTTGAAACATAACGACTACAACAGCTGTAAGTTTATTTGAAGCATTGAACCTATCAATGTACATCTGTCACTGGGTTTTTTTAGGCATTATTGTTTACTACTTGTGGACATGGGTACCTGCCTTTGTCAATGTCATGCTGGGCGGTGAGCTCGTCCGCCACACCTTACTGATACTGACTTGACTGAAATAGCATGCAAGTCATCATGATAGCTCGGATATATGCTATGTATGGGCGATCCAAAAAGATACTCGTCTTTCTTGTTGTGGCCTTGCTGGCTTGCACGATTGTCTCCGGAGTTATGACAGTAATGTCAAACATGGGTATTTCAGGGGGTAAGCCTTAATTATTGATGAAAGCCTTGAACACATGAGACTCATGGACATATGTCAGAGGAGGGCATCCTTTCTGGCTACCGCATGTGTAATGTTGACATTCCCTCAGGCGAGGTAGATCTGATTTACGAGAGTTCGATACCAATCGCTGTATGGGAAATCCTCGCCTTTTTTCTTGCAGTCTGGATTGTTATAAAACACTTCCGTGAACTGCGACGTTCGCCGACACAATCCACTATTGAGGACTGTTTTGCGGTGTTAATAAAAAGTCACGCGTTTTACTTTCTAGTGTGAGTTCGGTGATTTGGATGTTGTTATCTTGTTTTGCTGAAGTTCTGCATGTGCCAGTTTTGTTGCCGTGGCTTGCCTTAACCTTGGTTCACTGTCTCCAAATATTACGGTGCGTTGACCTGACATCTGTATCTGACCACCCCTCATTTCCACAGTTCTCACCTTCCGTGGGAGCTCGTGTCTACAACGGTATTTTCACCGTTGCTCAGGTGTTGCAGATGTTTGTGCTGGGACCACGTCTGATCCTCAGCGTTCGTAAATATCACGCTAAGCTCGTGGCAGCGTCCGACGAGGGAACAGCCATGACGTCCATTGATTTCCAGGCTGGTGGAGATGTGTTGACATGCGGAGATGTGTAGCACTAGAAACCATCCAAGTGATCAACCCTGGTACTGGGGAGGGAGTCTCCGTGTGTTTGATTTCGAGTTTCGTTGTGGTGATTTGGAGGATAGGGACTTCATCGGGGTATTTATTCGGTGTTCCGAAGTGGCTGGACTCGGAGGATAAAAGTAGTACTGGAACTGCAACCAACTGTCCACCCATGCGTGCATGAACGTCATAGACTTGTACGAGTAGGATTATATATTTACTACGCGCGCATCTGTGTTAAATTTTGTTAGCGTCATCTGGAGTAACGAGAACATCCGAGTCTTGCGGCCTGGCTCTTCACCGTTAAATGCCATAGTAAGATGGAATAACTATCTTCATTCGTCTATTTGTCTATCTAGGGAAACTATGATGCGCAGTATGTAGAATTAATTGACCCTGGCCTGGTCAAGCTATTCCAAGCTTGAAGCGAGTGTTGTTTCTGTCGCCACTACGAACGATGAGCATATTCGACGGCAATGACGAGTCTCTACTAACAAAAAAAGGACAATCAATCCTACTAATGCTCTTATTCGACTGGCTTAAATCGTATTCTAGTGATTTTGCGAGTCCACCTTTTCTTCAAGGTGAATTCACCAACGCTGCTTGCTTCTACATCATACATCTAGCCAGTGACTCGGTGCCTCAAGTGGGCAAGAAGAACAAAGCCCATCGAACCAACGCAACAAGGCGCTGGCTTGAAGATGACCGCTCATCCTCTTCTCCTTGACCCTGCTCCTGCAGTCAAAGAAGAATCAATTCAAACCAATGCAGCGCAAATTCGCTTCAATGAAGGTGCGCATCGTTCCCTTTCGGGCACAGTCTCGTAAGAACCTGGAAGAACTCTACTTGCGAGGACCACTCTCCAAGCGGCGTCAAGAAAAGTACCTTTGAAATTCAAGGTCATGGTAGCAACTCATCTATTTCACAATGACCGGCAGGTCTGCGAACAGATGGATAGATGGACAGGAACACCTAGATGCAGGAACACCTCAGTCTAATCCAGCGTGATCATCACTCCAAATAAGCTCAAGGTGTTCCTACTTCTAGCCCCTCATCGTTTTGATGTCGCATACCTTGACGTACAGCATGTGTTCTTTCTCGATCTTTTGATAATTAAGAAGACTTTCCTTGCCTTTATCGTTTATCATCGTCAAGTCCAAATCCAATCCCTAGACCTATTGAAGGCCTGATTGAAGACAAAAATACCCTACACCAGCGTCTCAAGAACGAGATAGAAGGCGTAGTATTGCTCCAAATATACAGTACTGCCGTCCTGCAAATTTCTTAATGTCAACGAGGATATTCCCTTGTACTATACAATCATGACGTAACGACGCACCAGAAGGGCTTCTGCTGGTAAGGCAATCCTCGACATCTGCGTCAAGAAAAGCACTTTTTAGAATCAAGACCACCAACACCATACACCCATTGCTTGTGAAGACATCTGCCGCAGAGCAGAACTCATGCCTCCAAACTTGAAAAAGAAACTCAGATACATTCCCGTTGGAACGACTATTATCTGAAGGCAAGAGTTTACTTCCTACGTGATCTTCTTCTGATTCCGAAATGTTTCTGGTGTTAGATGCTCGATGCCGAGCGCATGTGTGATGATTCTACAGGATGTTGAGAGCAACTTTTCAATAAGATTGGTAACGACCGAAAGTTGGAAGACGACTATACACTTGCGTGGATACGGAATGTTTTTAATTGGCTATGTCGTCTGACCGCACATCAGGGCATGGGCGGACACCGCAAAAGCCCTGCCACTCACCTCAACAC
Organism: Auricularia polytricha; assembly: GCA_003316125.1. Taxonomy (NCBI): domain Eukaryota; kingdom Fungi; phylum Basidiomycota; class Agaricomycetes; order Auriculariales; family Auriculariaceae; genus Auricularia; species Auricularia polytricha. The sequence goes on from QFEN01000768.1 coordinate 48,499, forward strand.
AACATCTCGTGGTGTGATCTCTTTTACATCAGCTGCGAAGCATGCTCAGCGACTTGTGGTCGTTCTAGACCTAGCACAACGATACCAAGAGAAATATTGAAGGCAAGACCTGGAGAGAGGTAGTTTAAAGGCTGGTAAATCAGTGTGACAAAGTCAGTAAAATGGCGCATCATTAGATAGGGACCATGTGCGCCTATACTATCGTCTGAATAGTCACTACCAGTGGATGTAGTCGTCGCATGCCTGCACGGTTCAATTTATAAAGACCTTAAGGGTCCCTATAGAAGAGAAGTATGTAAATATGTCTTGTAAATGTGTTAAACGCACCGCTCATGATCTCTTCATGATCTGTTTGTGGCCCGTCGTGAGTGATTTGAAGCATTTGATACACGACGACAAGGGTGGTGGAGAAAACCGTAGGGGATAAATGCACGAACTTGTGGTGCTTGTAGGATAGCTCCTGAAATGAAGAGTGTTGTCAGGTTGTAGTAGTATGTACTTGACCGTAACGAAGCAACCCCGTGGACGTCCATTATAGGCGGGGGTCCGGGGGAACAACATCACCGAGGCCCAACCTGCTCTTGGATGTACTTAAGGATGCGCAGCCCGGGAGGCATTGACTACTGCGCGGCTGGCGCGGTAAGACATGCTGATTTCTACTGATTTGGGGAGCACAGTTGGCTCCAGGAAATCTGGCTAAGTTGCGAACCAATTTGAGAGGCAACAACTAATCTCGAACCTTAGATGTACAGGCGCGTCACGACCGCGGCAGGCGTGGCAGGACCGCGTCAATTTCACCTGACCCGCCTTAGACTAGTACTATCATAACCGGTGTCAGATTCACACGCGCCTCTTGTCTCTGGTCATCGTCGGTGACGGTGAGCACGGCTATGGCATCAATGGATCACCACCCAAACCTTGGGAGATGGACAAATCCGCATCCTTGCATAATGAAAAGATTCTCCCCAACTTATGTTCATGAGAGAGTGGTATATGGATGTATGCTTTTCAACTCTCAGAATCGCCATTCAATGTTCACCAGGACCGCAACCCTCGCCCACGCACTCGGATCCTAACATCCTCATCAATGTCCTTTCCCATGTGCCCCAGCCCTAGGGAACTCGATTATTGCTGGAATCTGGCAGTGGAAACATGGCCATAATTAGGATCGATAGAAGCGCCATGGTGCAAACAAACTCTATTGACGAAACGCAACGGGGAAACACCACCACTAATGGCATGTAGTGTGAAGACGGTGTCCGCCAATACCGCATGCGGACCTGAGCGTCTACCAGGTCACTTCGCCACCACCACCATCTCTTCTCGCCCTTGGCTACTGATTTTACGCATTTTCGATCCAACTCTGCCTCATTGAAGTTGTGTTTCGGGGTCATACGAGTTTTGTCAACTCTTTCTGTCTTTCTCCCAATGAAAGCCATATTGTGGGCGCATTACGTGACTGCTCCATTCGCATCTGGGACTTTGAGACCAATCAGCCAATCGGGAATCCACCCTTGCACGACGACGAACTCCTGACTGTTGCCATGTCCTCCGATGGAAAATGCATCGCTAGTGCTGGAAAATACAGAAAAATCTATGTATAGAGCCTCGAGACAGCGCTCAAACAGCAGGGCAGTGATCAGCTTGGTGTGCGTATGTATATTTCGGTCGTCAACATCTTTTCTGAGCGGATTTTTGTTATCATTTAGAATGCGAATGATGGCAATAAAAAGCTCAAGACAGGTAAATCATCTCTGCATCTCAGGTTTCTACTGACAGGGACGCGCAGTTCCATTCAGAGTCGTGCGCCAGCCAATTGTGAGCAACCTCATCTTCGCTCATGTATGTCGTTAGATCGCTGACGCCCGTCTGATTTCCAATCGGCAGGCCAAAAGAATAGGATTGGGAAGATATGTCAGTGTAGTTTCTCGCTCTTGATGTCTTTCTCGCCTGACATTAGGACACAAAGTGATGATTCCCGGGGAAATCACGCAAACCGCACACCTCGTCGTGCAGCTCTGCTTGCGAGCACATCATCTACACATCATTGGCAGGGTTTGTTAGGTTCCCTGTGGTTCAGCTCTCGGTCCATAGATCCACCCCTTTCATCACATCGCGAGTCCCAACATTGGAATTTCAGCTTATTTACTGTAGGAAGTTCCAGCCGTACCGTCGATGTGGCCCCTGTGCGCAAGAAAGATGCGAGTGGCTCGCCATTGCTCCTCATTTACATCACCGAAGTAAATTTGCAGAGATACACCATTGTCCCTCCTACGAAGGCAGAAGCGGTTGCAGCTATGCAATGTACGAACGGTAACCAGGCCGAGAGTTCAACGCAACAAGGTGAACCTGCAGCAGGGGCACAACCGTCTCAAATACGGCCGGTGGGACGGGAGACGTTTCTTGTGAAGTTAGCTGCTGCGGATTTTTCTTTGGTCGTCGTTCCACTTCGCGGGCATGAGATCACCTAGAACCTTTGTCACTCAATTGTCTCTCTTCCCTTTCATGTATCTCATGTATCTTACACCTAACTCGTGTTGTTCTATAAACATCCGCATAGCATCATTATACTAGATCACACTACACTATCATCGAATCAATGAGAGACTGCATGGTTGAAGGAGTCTCGAATCTGAGCCAATATATCGGGTGATGCTGAAGATAAAAAGTAATTCATAAAAACAATATGCGAATCCTAAGTATCGTGATGAGCAAAACCACGAACGTTGTACAGAATCTAGCGATACCGCTGTCCCCCCCGCCCAGACTGCACTGACCAATCCCGCTAAACTCGATACTCCAGCTGCTCCCGCAAAGAATATTGGAAAGGCGCGAAGGACCAGAAGCCACGTCAACTGGCGGGGATTGTGGGATTGTTCCTAAAAGACAGAAAGACGATTGTCAGGTTTAGAAATTTGGGCAGCTGGAGAACTTACCTGTACCGAAGCGGCCTGTATTTTCCTTCTCCTCAAAGACAAGCGCTCCAATAATGACAGTGCGAAACTCGTGTATAGGCATAAGAAATAGAGGAGGAAGGTCTCAGAAGGTAGTCGCTACTTCCAATCGGCAATGGGAGTGGACGGTTGCCTCCCCATGCGTAACTACGAGGGTGAGTACAGATAAGGCTACACATGTGGCAGAAGAATGGTAAACTGACAACATACCATGGTGTTGCACCGGCACCATGGAATCTCGCTGGTCCATTGGAATATGATAGCAAGGAGCTGTGGTGGTAAGAAGAGACATAGCAGAGGATTCAGGCAGGTGGACGCGATTGGAGGCTGGTGAGAGAGTCACAAACGCTGGCGGACAAGGGTCGACTCCAGCATTCGAAAAAAGAGAATATGAAGAAGCCGGGCGCGGAGGGTGCTGAACCCTTTGAACGTGGAAAGGTTAGCATTGAGTTACGGGATACAGAGGGCCGCGAAGAGAAACAACACCAGATCAAAACACGCTGGTGTATCGACAGAGTTAGCTGAATCTCGTGCCAAGGACTGGGGGAAGGTGGGCACACGGAAAAGATCAACCTATCAATTTTTTTCAAAGAAAGTGTACTTATGTAGTGCGGAAAGTGTTAAAGAGATGTGTGCTTAAAAAACCATAGCCATGATAAGAAATCAGGATCTTGTTAGGTCTGTGAACCATAACTGCAGGAACTTGCGGGGTTTGTATATAGCTCCTGATCATGCAAAATGAAGAGTTCTGTCAGGCTGTAGTATGTACTTACCCAGCCCGAAGGCATTGACTGCTGCGTTGGTGCGGTAAAACATGCTACGTGGGTGAGGACAGTTAGTAGGCCCCGAAAAAAAGCGGTTGTATACAAACCAATTTATGCGGACTTGAACATCATGATGGCTAGCCTCGAACTGGCCTTAGAGTACCGAGACCAAAATTGTTAACATCTTGTCAAGCAACTGACGAATGAATGTGATTTTGGGTGTGATAATTAGCCGGCGTCAACCGGTTTCAGATTCACACGCTCTCTTGTCTCTTGTCATCGTCAGCGACGGGGAGCACGGCAATGGCATCACCACCCAAACCTTGGGAGCGGGGCACAGCAGCAGCGGCGACCAGCGCTGCCTCATCATCATCGACTATGACCAGCTCATCTTCTTCAGAACTACCTTCGATGCCTGCACGCCCTCCAGCTCTCTCCAACCCATCTACATCTACCCTTGCACCCTATAATTCTTTACAGCAATCCTATAACACCCCATATTCACCGTATTCGCGCTTTGGGTCCACGTACTCCTCACCATATGGCTCAAGTATGTACGGGAGTTATGGCGGGATGGGCGGGGGTTATAGTACTGGGTACGGCGGCGGGTATGGCGGGTATGGCATGAATAGCATGAATAGCATGTACGGCGCCATGCCCGGAATGCCTGGAATGGGCGGAATGGGTATGTACCCTGGTATGGATCCCAACAACCCTTCCCTTTCGCAGACCCTCGAAACCACAACCCAACACACTTTTTCCCTCCTTCACTCTATCGTTCAGACCTTCTCGGGCGTATCACAAATGCTCGAGTCCACATTCATGGCGACGCACAGCTCATTTTTTGCAATGGTCGGCGTCGTTGAGCAGTTCAGCCACCTCCGCAATGCCTTGGGCAGTGTATTAGGCCTCTTTGGTCTTTTACGATGGATGAAGGAGCTCATTACGGGGCGCTCGAGTTACCCGAGCTCTATACAGGGCGAATTCAGAGAGTTCATTAGCGGTAAACCCGTTCAGGGCCCAATGGGCCCTCCTCCTGTCAAGCCCAGCCGAAAACCCATCATCATATTCTTGCTCGCCATTTTCGGCGTTCCATACGCCATGACGAAGCTCATCAAAATCCTCAATGAGCGTGCTATGCAACAGCAGCAAGCTCAAATTGGTCCTGGTGGTCCGCTGGGTCCCCTTGATCCGTCGACGCTTACTTTTGCTCGCGCACTATATCCATTCACACCTTCATCTCCATCCGAGCTCGCACTCAAGGAGAATGAAATTGTCGCTATCATGGGCAAGTTAGACCCTAGTACCGGTGTGGAAGTAGACCCGCGGTTAGAGGTGGAGAGTGAGTGGTGGAAAGGACGGACGCGCGAGGGCCGCGAAGGCTGGTTCCCAAAGAAGTGGGTTGAGGTCCTTGAGCGGAGAAAACCCGTCGAAGAGGACAAGAAGGTGATTTGAGTATCGGATTCGCTTTTTTGTGCACTTGCTATCTTACTTTCCGATTTCGATCGTTGCTTTTTGATTGATCATGCATTGTGTCCCAGATATACAGACTCGGGATGTACTTCTACTTGAAAACTATGCAGTCTCATGGCTGATCATACCTTCGCGGTACCTACTCGTGCAACAGCGCGGAACATTACTCAACGGTAAACAATTCGTTGCTTCGGCGCAGAAGACTTCTCTTTCTCTTCGTCCAAGACCCGAGAGATAAATTATTGACATTCCTACGATTTCAGATTGACTCACAGATCCCCCATACGGCTCTTGATGACCTGAATCTCATGATCGAGATACCAGCTTTTTGGTGTGCAGTTGCGCCAGGCGTGGTCACGGTGCAGCGTCATCACTTGCCTTTGCTCTCATCAAGGATCTTTGATAGGGTGACACAATTTGCAAAGTGCGGGGAAACGTTGTAGCGGAACCCCGCTTGCCATGAGGTTCACATGCGTTGACAATGCGGGGTAGTCGCGTATCTGACTTGAGGATGGACGACGGACTGGTCGTTTCCCAATGTTCTGTGCTCGATTGTCTTGAAATGCGTTCTATCAATAGAGCCCCGACCGTGACTGCAGCAATACCAGTCAACTAGCTCGGGACCAACGATCGCACTGGACTTGTGAAATTCTGAAGGTAACGCCGAGTGGCTAGTACACGTGCTTCGAACTCAACCTTGATAAACCAGACTTCCAATTTCCATCCATCCGAGAATGGATCACCACTAGTCCATACCGCGATGGAACGCACCATAGCACGAGGCCCTTCACGTATCTTGTCAACGTGCGTTAGAACGCCTGTTAACGTATCAGTATGGAACTCCGTAGCTATGTAATGCATGGTCCGTTAAAGAACGCGTGGCACTTCGTTCCCCTCCACCCAACTTCACTCGACTCGCTCAGACCACCTCAACCCCTGAAATATTGAAGCCCAAAGGACCGACGACGATGCAAATTGATTGTGACGACAGATACACATAATACTCGAGCATTATTCAAAGAGAACCACTACTACGATAAAAGCAAGGCCCAACCAGTAGGCCACGAAAACAATATAGCAAAAAAAACAATCAAACAGTGACCACAGCATTAGAGTAATAATCGCGAGTCGTCCCCGGTCCGTTTTCTTCCCCACCCTCTGTCATGAAACAAATCGAAAACAAATTACAAATGTCTAGCGGAGCCCGAGCTTTGGCCTAGGCGAGAAGCCCAGTTCTCCATTTCCATCTTGGCCTTGGGCCATTGGGCCGTCCGAGTGCTGGATGACGCGGACGCTTGCTGTGCACGAGTCGTTTCTATCTTGGTCGTCTCGTTTACAGGTGCTGTTTTTTTCTTTCCTTTTCCTTGTTCCCACATACTCGTGGTTGGGTCGTTAACGGTTTTTTTGTGTGAAGGAGCGGGAGTGGTTTTCACAGGAACCTGTGCGTGGACGCGAGCGTGCTCTTGCGGGTCAGGAGCCTGAGCTTCGAAGCCAGGAATGTCGCCTCCACTGATGGCGTATTGCATCCAGAGGGCGCTCCCCATGCTTTCCTCCATGTCACCTGAGTCTTCGTCACCGCTCTCTTCCGCGTCCATTGATGGAGTCCACCGCATGTGTTGCGCGGATTCGTCTGCGACTTGGGAGACGGGCTGGCCTTTGGCAAGGTTGCCCCAGTAGGCAGCTCCCCATGCGTCGCCCTCCTCTTCACCAGCGGTATTTATGGCAGACGAGGGCTGAATCTGGTCCCATCCTTCTTCTTCCCCTCCTTCTTCCTCTTCCTCTTCTTCCTCCTCTTCCTCGCCGACATCTTGGACCCAGGCAGTTTTCGAAAAGGAGGATTGAACGCTGCGCGGGGGCTCCGGCTGCGCTACCACCTTCTTCGCCTGTTTGCTCGCCGACGACGCACTCTTGAGCCCCGCACCCCAAGCCATCGGAACAGCCAACGATGGGTCAGCTTCTTCATCAAGCTCTTCCGTGACAGTGACCTTTGGTTTCTTAGTCGATGCTGAGCCCCATGTCGGGGCGGTCCACGTCTGGAAAGGATCTTCCATGGCCTCTGCGGGTATGATTGAAGCTTTGCCTTTCTTCGGCGGGGCGGTCCACGTCTGGAAAGGTTCTTCGATGGGTTCTGCGGGCACGATCGGGGCTTTGCCTTTCTTCGGCGGGGCGGTCCACGTCTGGAAAGGTTCTTCAATGGGTTCTGCGGGTACAATCGGAGCTTTGGCTTTCTTCGTCGTCGTTGTCGTTGCCGCCGTCGAACCCCAACCGCCAGTGGAACCCCAGCCGAAAGCAGAGGGTACAGGAGGAGATGGCTCGTCAATCACCTCTTCAAGGATGACTGCAGCCTTACCCTTCTTAGCAGGCGCAGGCGTGGTAGCTCGTGCGTTTTTGGCGTTCCACGCAGAGAAGGGATCAGCGTCTTCATCAGGCTCCTCCTCGATCATGACAGACTTGGAAGGCTTGGAAGCCAACGAGGCCCGAGCGCCTTTCGCACTCTTTGCACCCCAAACTGGAGGAGGCTCTGCATCGGCATCGGGCTCTTCGTCAAAAGTGACGGTTTTCGCCTGTTGGGTGACAGCTGGCGTCTTCTTTCCCTTTTTGCCCTTTGCGGCACTGGAGGACTGCGCGGTGGGAGGTGGGGGTGGAACGACGAGTTCGACGAGCTCGTCCTGCGAGCTTGTGCTCTCTGTCTTTTTGAACGCGCTAGGTCTGCCGACGGGAATGGACGCGGTGGCAGAAGGCTGTTTGCCTTTAGCCAAGCTCGCAGCTTCCGCCTGAGCCTTAAAGAACGCAGCTTCATCAAAGCCGGGTATGATATCATGAGAGCGTGCGCTAGCAGACTTCTTGAGAATGCTGGGAGGATCAAGCTTCGGCGTGGTAGTAGGCAAGCTGCCCGTGGAGAGGTTCTCTTTTTGACTGGCGAGTTTAGGAGCGGAATGAGTCGTCCATCCGGTCTGCGTGGCAGGAGGCATCTTCGAAGACGAAGCGCTCGGGTTCAAGCGCGTCTGATTGATCGCCTTCTGCGCAGCGACCTGCTGAAGGAAGCTATGTTCCTGCAACCTCCGATCGCGTTCCTTGTCGCACAGCTTCTTCCTCTCCATCTCCTTGGACTCGCGAAGCGACATCATGTTCTCCTCGTGTTCATGCATGGTGCGCAGTCTGCTCTCCCTCGAGCTATTGTTGGTCTCAAGCTGCTTGACGAGATCGATCTCGATGGCAGATGCCTTGGCGTGAAATTGCTGGATCATCTGAATCCGCACTTCCATCTTGAACGCAAGGAAATCGGCCGCCATCTTTGTTCTGAGAAGGTCTTCGTCGATCGGCTCGGCCTCCTCTTCGGCGATAACAGGCCCGATATAGCGTTTTCCAGGGGGAAGAGTGTGGGTGACATCTAGGGGGGATATTTTGGACGTGGGTTGAGGGGGGGAGTGGTGGGGAGCCGTTGTGGAGGAGAATAGGGGAGAAGACGCTGCCGATGCGGATGCTTGGCGGGAGATGTTATCGGTGGCGCGATTTCGGTTGGGTTGGGAGATTACTGGTGGGACCGCTAAGCCGGCTTCAGAGGCCCAGGTTTGGAAGCCAAAGACTGCGCTGGTGCTTGGGCCAGCGTCAGGTTGGGAGCGACCTGTGTTCAGGTTGTTGAGCGTTGCCAGGTTATCCTACGCAGCCCTATGTCAGGGTGACACGTCATGATAACGAAATTGACGACGTACCATGGCAAGCTCCGGCAGTTTTCTGGCTTGGTTTGCGGGGGGAATAGAGTCCGTGAAAAACGAAGAGGGATTGACGAGCTGGAAGTTGGCTGTAAGCGGGGTAGGTGGCGATTGGCGGATATTGAAGAAGAGTGAAGAATCCGCAAGCTGAGGTTCTTCAAGTGCCGACGCCACCGACTCCTCTGTTTCATTGGAGTCAAGGGCGTTGGAATCCTCGTCTTCCTCGTTGTCATCATAGAAAGCATTGAAGACGTCGATGACGGACTGCTGTTCGTGGTCTGTGATATCTGTCCAATCGTCTACCAGGAGCTGCACAGCAGCGAGACGATTATTCCACTCCTCGTGAGCGGGTTCAGCGAGTTGAGTTGCAATCTCTATGAGTTTCTTCTCCTTGTCTGCGTTGCGAGCTGCCTGTTGGATTCTAGAGTTTGCTTTCTTGTATTTGACGTCCAACTCTTTGGTGAGTTGGTCTACGAGTTTCTTCTTCTCCGGTTCGTACCATGTTGAGATGAAAATTTTCCATTCCTTGCGCACTTTGTCTGAAGGGGTCTCGACGGGCGGAGGAGGAGGGGGAGGGGGTGCAGCTTGTTTGACAGCTGGCGTTGGTGGTTTGGGTATGATTTGGGCTGGGGCAGGAGGAGGTGCCTTGGGGGGCGCCGGAGCACTCTTTGCTGCAGTTTTTCGTTTTGGAGGCATTGATTGAGAATGAAGTGACGAGGAGGTTGTAGCAAGAGGGAAGTATATGGTTTGATTAGTGACTCGTGTGGCATGGAGCGCCTGAGGGATGGCAATTCCCAAATTTCCTGAAAAAGATTATATGGACTCTAAGATCGGACCATGATGGAAAGTAGAAGATCAGGGAAGATACGGCTGTTCGGAAATTTATGGGATTCAGTAGAGAAACATGATGGACTCCTTGTGTTTTTTCTAAATAAGCGAGCGGTGATAAGGACTGGTTTGTTGGATTGACGAAAGATCAACTTACCAGTGCTGGTGTATAATTTTTTAGTGAACAAAGGGAGGGAAGGCAGGGATGAGACCGGTTCATCAGCTGATCTGCCTCGTGTTTACCTCGAGGCGGACCCATTTGGTGAACGATTCTCGTAATCATGTCTAACGACAGCGACCAAGCTAATTGCTAACAGCGCAGACTACGCAGCTAGTCGTAGTGCTAATAGCACAGCTAATACTAACTTGCTTTGATTAGTGCACTGCATATGTTAGATAGAGGTCGTGTGTTTTTACCCAAAATCGTGTTAGCTTGCAGTTCGCTGTCACGGCAATATTTATTAAGCATTTGGCAGGGAGTCACAATACGTCAAATATTACAAGGTAAACGCATGTTCTGCTTCTACCACTCTTGCCGTCGTCGTCACGGCCGCGGGGCGTGCATGAGTAGGAGACAAATTTCTTACTGGAATGACTCCGGTGAGAGTTTCGCTTCAGTTCGACCTTCCATGCTCTTCCCGTGAGCCTCGTGACAACCTTCGAAATGAGCATACCCTCGCGTCCGACTTTCAAAATATTTACAACAGTTACAGAGGTTACCGTCGCTGGACTCAACCCTTGTTAGTCTAAGCTTCGCGGAACTTTATCAGACTTCAAAGTAAGAAGTGCCGCGAGAAAAAAGATGTAACGATATTAAGCGCGTGGGGGTACCTTGGATACTACTTATTGTGGTCAGTCCATCGAGCTTCAGTCCGAACTCTACAGTTCGACATCATCGGTTTGACCGTTGGTAACGCCATAATCGTTACGGCGGTAAGCAATGTTCTCAGATCTGAGAGGATCATCATCTAAACGCTAAAACCGTACTTAGTCTTATACTTAATCGCAATCAGTTCAAGGCTCATGTCTTGTAATCACTGATCATCCCAGTCGACTACATCTCACCGCCGTGTATCCCCCTTCTACTTCTACGACCACCTTCATCGTGAATGCTCCTGGTCCTCTACCAGCTGCGTAAGTCCGTCCGCCTATATTATATTCAGACTTCCCCAACGCGTGTCTGAACACGAGGCATAATCACATCACAGGCTCGTCGCAACACCCACCAATCCGACTTAGCCGTCTTCTAACAGAGTGTTCGAGGTCATCTTTACCCCACCTCATTTCCAACTCCATTTCACTATTCTCCCCAAACGGCCAAAGTTCGTCTCTCATTCACTGTACCTACCTATTCTGCTTTCAATCTCGCTATACTTGACTGATCTCTCTCTTTTATAGATACGGCATGACGACCTTGTTTCAATCTACCACTGAACCCTCTACAACCCAACTTGATGCTGATGTCGAGCCTGGCGAACAATGGAAGAGTCGTCTCAAAGTCGATATCGAGAACGGCTTGCGTTCCATGGTCGACGAAGCTAAACAGAAACTGAACGACGCCTTGAAGAGAGCCCTAGTCACCGCCGTCGAGCGCGAACGTTTGACCGAAGAATACCTCGCTACAATGAAGAACATTCGTAATCTTGCCGAGGAGCAATTCCGTATCGTCCTAGAACGTGAACGCCAAGAACGCCGTTGGGCCGCTCAGGCCTTAGATCAGGAATTGTCAGATTCCGTGATAAAGGAGCAACAAGCCATTCTCGACAAGATTGAAAGAGAACGCAAAGAAAAAGCTGCTCAGCCTTCATCCTCTTCCCAGCCTATCACAGATCACTCAGAATCACGTTCTAGTCGTTCTCCAGAACGTGGTTATTGGACCCCACAAGAGCACACGGAACATGAGCACGAGGCAGGGTACTTCCCTCATTTATCGAACCGAGAGCCTGAGGAAGACCACGTACCACCACCACCACCACCACCACCGCCGCCTCGCGATACCGGCAAGGCTCGTGCCGGGTCTGTCAGCAGTGGAGTAGGATCATACAAGCCACCGTCCACGTTGGATACAACAGACAGAGGTTTTGAGCGCCCAAAGCCTTCACCTACCATCGACGAACTAGACGACATGCCTAGATCTGCTCGTTCAGCTACGGATGCTCAGGACAGTATCAGACGCGGAAGCCTTCGCCGCAAAGCAAGCATTTCCACTAGACAGCTCCCAGAATTCTGGCTCCCTTCTATCACGCCTGAACAAGACGCCCAGATGTCTCGTACTTTCAGCATAGCGCGTCGTGGGAGCACGGCGAGCACCACCTCTTCCTATCGGGCACCATCAGTGCACAACATCCCGTTTTCTTCCGAACCCCACGATATCGTGCCCACCAGTGCGATGGAGAGAGAGAGAGACCGTATTTCGGCTGTGGAACAAGAGTGGAGCTCTATAGACAGAGCAAAGGATAGAGAGAGAACCACGTCGTACACGTATGCTGAAGCTCGCGCCAGCGTAGCATCTGCTCCTCAGCGATTGGACGAACGTTATCCACCACCCTTGTCCGCAGTCGCACCCATCATAAGCTCTGCCATCGCATATTCTCGCCCCTCAGACAGCTCAATCTCCACAGTCCCCATCGCATATTCTCGTCCCTCCGACAGCCCAATCTCCACGGCCCCCATCGGGTACACCCGCTCCTCAGACAGCTCCCGCCCACACGCACCCCCTCCATCAGCCAGCAGACCCATCGCTACCAAGAAATCGTTCACGTTTGATGATGGCGGTTTCCAGTCTAGCCCGAGTCCCAAAGGCTGGACCGGCCCCTCCCGCTCGCCGTATGAAACCCGCTACGAGACCTCGCGCTCTCCACAGACACCAGAAGAAATCCCGCGGAGTTGGCAGTCGTCAAACTTGCGCGCCAGACCGTCGTCGCAAGACATGCGCTATGGGTATAGTGCGGGCGAGAGTGGGTACTATCCTGCTCGGCCTGTGCATACGCATCATGAGGTGTCTGAGGGGGAGTATGATGTGGATCTTGATGATGCTGAGTGGCAAGAGTATAATGAGCGCCGAGTGCGTCAGAGAGAGGACAGTTTTAGCTTGAGGAGGAGGGAGGAGGAGGTTGCAAGGCGGGAGGAGGAATTGAGGAGGAGGGAGGAGGATGCGAAACGGGAGGAGGAGGCTAAGTTGAAGGAGGACGAGCTTAGGCGCAAGGAGGAAGAAACGAAGCGTAAGGAGGAGGAGACTAGGCGCAAGGAGGATGAGATTAGACGCAAGGAGGCGGAAGCTACGCGGAGACAGGAAGAGGCTGATCGTAAAGAGCTCGAGATCCGAATAAAGGAGGAGGAGGCGAGGAAGAAGGAAGAGGAGACCAAACGCAAGGAAGACGAAATCAAGCGGAAGGAGATGCTTGCGAGGAAGAAAGAGGAGGAAGTCAGGAAGAAGGAAGCCCAGGCCAAGAAACGGGCGGAAGACCTCCGAAGACAAGAGGAGGAAGTGGCAAGGCGCTTAGATGAAGAAGAGAAACGTGTCTCGCTTGACATTATGCGAAAGTCTATGGAGGCGAAACGCAAGGAAGAGGAAGTAAGACGCAAGGAAGAGGAAGCTAGGCTCAAAGAAGAGGCAGCGCGCGCCAAAGAGGAAGAGATCCAGAGGAAAGAGGAAGAACTTGCGCGACGGGAGGAAGAGTTGCTTCGCCGGGAGGCAGAGGCGATCCGTAGATCAGACGACAAGCAGAAGGTTCAACAGGAAGAATTTCGGAGGCGCGAAGAAGAGATAAGACGCCAGCGCGCGGAAGAAAAGAGAAAGCAGGAAAGGTTCGAATGGGAGTCCTGGGGTTATCAACCACCAGAGCCTAGTCGACCCACGCCGCCACCTCCCCAGATGTCTACTTCTCAATCTCAATCTTCTCCGTCTTCTACAGGACCTTGGCCGATCCCCAACCGTGGCGATCGTAGCATGCCTGGACCAAGTCCGCCCACAGATAAGAGCAGCTCCGGATCCACCAGCACTAGCCGTAGTAGTGCCGCCTGGACGTCCTCGACTAGGCCGAGCTCAACAGCTAGTTCGCACCCGCCGAGCACACCTAAGCCACCAACGCCATCAGCCCAGCAGAATGCCAAAGCATCACCCGGTCCCCCACCAACTCCCTTTTCAGAAGCGGAGTTCCACCGTCGTCAGGCTGAACAAGCTCAGCAGCGCGAGGAACAGTTCCGCCGGGAGCAAGCCAGGTTAGAGCAGGAAAGACTCTTGAAGGCTGGAAAGGCCTTAAGTAAGCAGGACACTATCAAGCTCTTCGAGCACCATCGTGGTCAGTGGGATAAATTAGTGTCCGGCGTGTTGGGCGTTTTGATATGGGACGATTTCCCGTGGCCTGTGTTCAAACGGCCAAGCGGGCCCGATGACGTGACGCCTCCTTACATCACGGCCTACATGCTATCAGCTCTGCATCCTGTCGACAAGCCTCCGAAGGACCGCATCAAGGAGAACATCAGACGATGGCATCCTGATCGGTTCGAGACACAGCTACTTCCGAAAGTCAAGGAGAGCGATAGGGACATCGTACAAGAAGCTGCTGGTACGGTAGTCAGGGTGCTGAACGATCTTTTGCGCTCTAGCACGCAAGAATTTTCTTGAGAGGCTCGGACACGGAGTAAGCACGCACCTTTCAGTGTTGCATGACTTGTAGGAGTGCTGATTGATGTTTTGATGTAGCTCTTTCACATGTATGATACCCGCTCAATCATTTGTATGCTTGGATAACATGGCTTATGACATTGTATGAGAATTGAATATTCATGCTGTTTTTTTATTGTCGACCTTGATGGTTGTGAGGCTGGTGCACGATAATATATTGTTGAGGATACGCAAAAATTGGGGACTTGCGCTCTCAGCCCGCGGCGGCGCATGCGTTGGTGGATGGAGATTGTCAAGAGACACCAAGTCAAAAGCAAGTATATCAATCACAGTTGCAAGGCTAGACGACTCAATCGTGGGTGGCGCTGTGTGGTGCCTGCCACTTGGTTATTTGAAAAGAGATAAGCCAGATTTCATTGATATGGTTGGGTCATGTCGGGACTCGTCATGATGTGATGCAGCTGAAGGTTTTGTAAACCCATGGCCTTGAACTTTTTAACTTGAACCAAACCTCCGGGGATGAGCGTGAAATTTGAACAGAGCTCTGGACCGGCGCGTAGCGGAAGCATTTGGTGAGATCAAGTGACCGCCAGCGGAAGTTTCCATCGCCAACTTCGATCCTGGACCGTCATGGACCCACCTTTCAAAATTCCACCAAGTTGACGAGAGTTGGCCCTGGTAAGCTAGGCCTTGTCTCATCTGGTCCCTCGAGACTAATACATGAAATGCGAGGCGGCTATCTTTGTTGTCTAGATCAAAATATGTTTGCAACATGATATGAATAGGTCGTCGTCCCGCGTGCCCCGTGGGGAACAACGACGAACAACGATTGCAACGTGGCAGGTCGCTTATATCTGGGATCACATCCTATCAGTCTATCACATCTCGATCGATTTGCATCACCGCCACGGTACCGTGGCTGCGAAGCGCCCTGCCAGAAGCGCCAGAGTGATCATGGAGTCCATGCGCAGCCATGCGGCTCATAGATTTTCCGGACTTCCTCCATCTCGACTCGCGAGGGACTCGGTCCAAATCCCCGTAAGGCTTCAATTTCACATGCAAACGCTCTGAGGCGTCTTTATTTCAAACTTGTGGTTTGTCTCAAACCTTCCTCATGATGTAGAGATTTATTTTGATCCTTGGAAGCGTGCAGCAGCTTGGTGCGTAGTTATCCGTTCGCCCGGGTATAGGATTTGAAATCCTGTTGTTGTTTTTTGTTTCCTTGTAGCCGCGGATATTGTGCATTGATTTCCAATCGAACCCAGATGTCGGTATTCCGCGTGCAATGCCGCTTCTTGGTCGGGCCCCTGTCCAGTACCATCAGTGTCATGTCAAAATTATTGGTATTGAGGTTATGCGAATTGTGGACCTAGGGGCCGCAGAACCTGCGTTGACAATTACTGCCCGTGCTATCAATGGTGGGCATATTATTATTTTGAGAAGGCATCATTCTATGAATGCCACCTTCATAAAACACTTGTCATTTAGAGCATGCTAGTTCAGTCGGTCGCGCTCTTCGGCCCAGACGCTAAGATGAATGAATCACGACAATAGTGAATTGGTAGCTCTCCCTTGGCAACTACATGATAAGATAACCAGCACGCTCAGAGGCACTGACGACGTCACTACCAATGCATCTTAGGGTTGACCCAAGTTGAGTTGAATACTTATGAATGTAAACTCCCTCGCTGAACTTTGCAGAACTCGATCTGGCAATATTGCTTGTGACCATGGCAAGAACAAAGTTTTGATTCGGTATACCCCTTTGCGATGAGATAAGTATCACGAAAGCTTTCATGGCATAACACCACGTCCAAGCACGATGCGGGTCGGTGCCGGCAATGATGAACAGATAACCGTAAGTATCTGGGAGAGCACCGTAAAGTCGCAGTGAAGCGAAGAGCGATAAGGTTCCTCTTAATCACAACTGCGAGCGCTTGCGCCGAACATAATTAATTGTGACCTTGGCATTGGGGGCCTTCCAGATATGAAGAACCAGAAGCATACGTGAGGCTGACGTATCTGCGGAACGGAAGGGAAAAATACCCCGCCACGTCTTTTTGTCCCTGCAATACACTGATGGCCCCATGCAGTGAAGTGGCAGAGCTCGTTAGATCATGCAAAATCATTAGGCGAGGGAGTGCAATAAAGTTGTCCAGTGTCGGATACAGTTTTGAACGTTGAACGCTCATGAACACGTCATTATTTGCTGAATCAAACGAAGTAGACCCTTCCGCGGGGAAGTACCGTCACCGAACAAGCGAGACCGATTACTGAACATATGTGCTGAACACTGTCAAGAAATGGTCATATGGATGAGTAAAGTTGGCGGGGTGACACACTGACACTTCAGGAATCAAAGGAAATCATCGTCGAAAAATAAGAGCTCGATAGGCCTTGCTGATGGTCGACATAATTAATGAGCGCCTAATATTGCATGATTCTTTGGTTCGAGGTACCTACCGAGGAGTGGGGAATGATTTCGCAAGAATTACAGTTAAGCAGTTGGTTATGGTAAAAAGTGTGGTTTCTAGCTCAAGACGACCCCAATTAACTGACTAGTGAAATAGAAAAGTAATCATGGACGTCACCGTTCATGTTAGGCGTTACGAGGAATTGGCATTGGAGTGGCTTTCAATCAGCGCAGAGTTGGCTTCGACACTAAAGGGATATCCTCTCGTGGCATCGCGATACGGGAAAGAACCGAAACGTTTACACACTACAATAACGATATACGGTGAGATGAGAATAAAGCCTTGGGCGAGCTCACCTTCGGTAAACGCTAAGGTCTCGAAGCGCTGTCGTTCCATGGGGTTGATGGAATTTGATACAGCAAGATGTGTCGATCGAGACATAGATATGTAGCCAGTCCCTGGGTCGTACGACCATGGAGTTGACACTATATCGACAGCGCCGGATCCTGAAAAACATGTTTTAGAGTTTTTCGAACGCCGTCAGTGAAAGTTCAATCTGGTATTGATCGGACACGCTTTTTTACTTAACAGCAGGGCCTCCCTAGGGAACAAAATATTGTGTGATGCAAAACGCCGTCCCGACTAAGATCATGATAACTTGCGAAGCTGCAATATTCACTCTAAGAGAGAGCAGTAGAAGGAAAAGCCGCATTAATAGCGCACCTAGTCCCAAACCACATACCTGCACATCCTTGATTTTATGTTAACCATGACTACATAGCAGGGTCTGGAAGGGTGTGTTACTACTTCGATGGACCTGGGGAAGACTACTACTAATGAACCCGGAGATTTGCGCTTGATCTATTGGTATACTGCTCTTGATATCTGTCTGCATCAACTCACAGAGCCAATGTGATGCTGCATGAATAGAACTCCACCAGCAACATCTAATCAGACATTACCCAACAGCCGCCCATATTCCAAGTCTGAATCAGGACACAACAATCGGTTATGCTTTGTATACGATTTCTCTTCGCAAGCACCATCAGATGCCGGTGAGTCTTGGCAATGTTCGTGATTTCATTTTCATTGAAGACTCAGTGAATTAGTTCGGAGTGTGACACTAGGGCTTCGATGGAGAAGGCACGCGCCGATAAGTTTGCGCCAGGTGCACAAACCTAAACGCTGCAGTGAGTGCCGAGCAAAAAAGCTTACTGAAGGATGCTTGATTTGCACTTACAACCCCATTTCTGCCGCATCAAGACTTCGTGACGGCGACAGTTCGCCATTGCATCCGATGTACATTGTGCTCACAAACCTTGTATGTTCCGGAGGAAACCTAGTCTCTTAGCTAGGCAGACCACACGAAGAAGGCTGACATTCCTTCTTTATTACCTGTCCGCAGTTTCTACTGATTCTCAGCTCACTTCCACTCAACCTAAACCAATTGGACAGTATCGTCGACATCAGATGCGGAAGGTTCAAGAAGGTTTCTCAAGTTTACCGGTCTCGTCATCTGATTCAGCTTGAGTGCGAGCCTCGTATGATGACGTACCGAGGACCACCCAATTTGCGGCAAGGTCGGCGTTGGCTTCAAAGCGCTCCTTCTCTAAGTGAGCTGCCAGTCGCTATTTTCGGACTGACGCGTCGCATGGAGCCCGACTCCGAGGGAAGTGTAATGGACTCGTCAGAGATAGTGGCTGTCGCAACGTCGGAACCCTCAGTCATAGATCCGAGACTCGTAAAATCTGAGTTCTCCGCGAGGCACTGTTTGGTAATATAGGTTTTGGCAGCGCCGCGTCTGCAACCAGGCCCATCAGTGCCAACTCTGTCTTAGATCTCAAGCGAATTCTAGCAATCCGGTTTGCTTCTCGGGTAGAAGCCATGCAGAAAGAAAATTTCCTTCGGGGACTGCACTATCCTGGCCAGAGGTATACGGCTGGTATCGGTGCCTCAGCTAACTGTTTCATACTTACATGCGTCAAGTGGTCCCGCGGCGCTGCGAATCTCATCTATTTCCAAAGTACTATGTAAGAGGGAGCTCTAGACCTGCAATTGTGCCCTAGTATGCCTCAGCCATGTACTAATGTTTGTGATTACATAGTACACACTTCAAGTCGTCCCGCGACTATCGCAGCGCCAATAAGCGAGAGCTCTAGCGTGGCGGGTCCAGCAGTCAGCCCTTATTAATTTCCTGGATAAACGGCTTACACAAATTGTCTACCCGAAAAGTAGGTCCGCGGTATGTTTGTTTGGCACGTTTCATCGAGACCGCAATAGATCCCGGGCGGCGTGTGACAAGTGGACAAGACCAACCAGGATCGAAAAATGTCGCTGCTCTGTCATCTGCTCAGGTCTCCAGCATACGTAGTTGAACACCAGTCTCTGATAACGTTCAAGGTTCTAGCAGAGCAGCGCACCTGCAACATCACAGCACTTCATGACGCGACATGCATTGTAGCCGCGTTTAGCGTGTGAGCTCATGGGAAGGACATTGCAATCACGTATGTAGTACCATCCGTCTAGTCAAGATATGGATGTGAAAGAGCAGAGTAGAAATGCATTGGAATGATAATGACATCCCCATTCAGGCTTCATTGCGGGGGACCGATATGAAACGTTGAGCACCGAACAGTACACAATGTTCTTTAAGCTCAACACCACAAGGTGACTGCCTTGATACCAAACTTACTACTGAAGCGAAGAAGTGCACATGTTGCCCAAGCTGCGATTTACTGGATGTGCAATAAAATTCGCATGCGTACCGAGTTGCGGATCATGCTTGGTCGCTATTGCTGTGCTCTCTTGCATTAACGATACTTCATGTCCTGGGCAAGCATTGTAAAAAGCAACGTAGAGCATCACATGGTCCTACTAATGAAAAGCTTGTCAGGGTAGATGATTGCGTTGTAGATATGCTTACTTTGACCGCTCGTGACAGGCGGGAATGGAAAATTGCGACCTGATCAGCAACAAGTTACGGTTGAGAGTAGTGGTGAGTGATTATTTCATGGCAATATGATGGCATACTTGCAATGACATGTCAAAGTGGACCTTTTGCGTGTTCCAGCCGACACGATGAAAAATATCAATATATAAATGTCACTTTGAAGTTTTTGGAATGGAATGGGCGCTTGCCTGGTTCTTAATTAAAGTACCTGTAATGATCCAGACCAACATGATAATGCCTTTTAACGTACTCACCAACAAAATTTTACTGACCTGAGAACACGGGTTCCTAAGTGGTATCGTATCTATGAGCACACGACAAGGTTAAACGCGTCAAATTCGTTGGGAGTGCATTCGACTTGACTTGCAGAACGATCAAACGGCGATCACGAGATGCATTTTACTAGTAGCAGGCGGCACCGGGGACTAGCTAGATATATAATTGTGGACCATCAATGTTAACGTATGTTTTCCGCTAAAATCAGCACACGCTCGCGGACCCGACCGAACGGCTACCAAGAGAAGCGAGTGGTTTACGTGGTTTTATGCCTGAAGGCTTGAAGCTTTGAAACAAGTTTACAGGGCTTTCCCCAAGAGCTGTCATTGGTGGTGATCAAGTTGCAAGGAACGATTTGTATGTATAGGACCCCACAATTGCTGTGGGGACAAATTACAATGGAATACCGTCTGGCGCCGTGAGCTTAAAAACTTTCGAGGTGCAAATAAGTGACCTGAGGAACGCCGTGACATAGAAGTCACCGCTGTTTGTGAGGCCGAAAGTAAATAGAAAGTCAGGGCAGATATTGATTTGCCCACTGCAGCTGGAACCAATGTGACTGCGTGTCTATTAGAAGTCAAGAAGGTCGAAGACCAGACTTGAGAAAGGCACAAGACTTAGTATTGGCTCAGCGATCAAGGCTACAGTAGCCTGTGATTGTAACGGCTGCAGTTGTGATATTGCAGTGAAACCCCGAGGGTCAACCGCAGCAAAATAATTTATGCACTGTTGCCATTTGACGTTGTCTAGATCAATTAACTTATCGCACCCGACAGTTGACAAGCGCTCGTTAGAGGTCGAGATTGAATCTGGTATGGCCATGTCCCCGGCAAAGTAAATTCTGTCTTAGCTCGTTTTTCATGGCAGGTTCTGTCGACTTGTGTGGCATGCCCTCGACGAGGAAAGAAGTTGAGGAGGAGTGCGACACGTTGCCAGCAAAGTCATGTGGGTCAAGGGCTGATCGGGGGTGCCGCTTACGTTAGCAACGGAACCCACGAACGGAAAGGTATCCAAAAATGGAAAGTCTAGAAGCCAAAATATTGGTGCAAGATGAAGATCGGAAGGTCAATCTTAGCTAACTCACGTTTTTCACAACGAAACTTTTATGTGATTTTCCTAACCAAAACTTTGCCCTGCAAGTTGCCGCACCCGTAATAAAATGGCCCTACCCGGTTTTCACTTTTTTCATTTTCGTCCCCAGTCATGGCTGCCAGCATGTCTGAAGACGACGTTGCTTACACTGCCCTCCTCCGCCAATTATTATCTGACAACTCAACCACACGCAATGCTCGTGTGCACTCTTGGATAGAGCACCAGTATGATTTTGCTCTCTCAGAGTCGGACACCCCCCTCAACGAAGATCGTGACCATCTCCCTCTCGGCTGTTCCCGGGCTCCTTCACCTTCCCCCTCCTCCTCTTTGGGAGCCCACCGTACATTCTCTTCTGACAGACCCGACTCTCCGCTCTTACCGAGGTCATCGGTAGATTGTTCTTCACGATCAGAGTCCTGTCCCTCTTACGATGCTCTATTTTTCCCTGTCTCTCCTTCTCAGACTTTTGTTGAGGATGAGGTGAGGGAAGAGCGCGAACGAGAGCGCGCACTTCGTTTCCTCGTGCAGGAAATGTCACACTGGAAAATGCAGTCCAGTCCTACAACTCCGCGCAAGAACATGGACAAGGTATTTCCTTTTATGAACCGCTATTTATTGAGCTAAAATTCACCTACTTAGCCTTTACCTTGTCCTCCGCCACCTTCGCCGGCGACATCCACTACTCAGTCCACTTCGTCACGTGTCATGCGTTCGCGTTCCCCATCGATGCGCATGTCACGTTTACCTTCCTTCACAAGCACGTTGTCATCTGATCTGAGCCAAGCACAAGATATCTTCACACCGCCAATGCCTGTCTCCGTAATTGTGCATGGAGACACTCAACACGAACTTATTTCTGACTTTAAGCGTTCTGATTCAATGTTCCTCCGGCGCATGGAATCTTTAAATTTGAACGAGCAGGATGAACAAGAGCTTTCTCTCCTGTCACCAATCCATGATGATCGTGACTCAGGATACCCGTCCCCTACGCTCTCCAATTTCTCGTACGCCCCCTCGCGTGAAACTGCGCTTACGAGTCCTTGCACCAGTTTTCCGACGTCGCCTGCGAGCGCGACCTTTGCTCCTTGCTTACCGGAAAATATTGCACTACCAGCATCCCCTGAAGCTGACCGCTTCCCGGAAGTGCCTCTTTCCTCCGAGGATCGCGGTAATGATTCATCTCCGACATCTCCATCTGACACGGCGCTTCCCGTATCGCCATCGACAACCGCGTTCCCGGTGTCTCCTTCGTCTACCGCATTCCCCGTATCACCGAGTACCACCATATTTCCCGCTTCTGCGCCTGAACTTGCATCATCACCTGCCTTGACAGTTAATCCCGCCACCCCTTCATCGTGTCACTTCCCTTCTGACTCCAAGGATTGTGTAAACGATGATCCCGCACAATCTCAGCGTTTACGCACTTCCACTAACAGTTCGGGAGACCTTCAAAGCCGATGGTCAGTTGCAACAACAGCATCACTAACTCCGTCACCTCCCGATCCAATGCCGTCGGGCACATTCATGAGGTCTAGGACTCCTTCGAGGGGCAAAAAGAACAAAGAGGTATCAAAAGAGGTGAAAACCCCGCGCAAGCGCACCCGTCTTATTAGTTTCATTTCGAAACTTTCCCCGGGTCGTTCAGACAGCAATGTTATGGCCTCGACCGACTATGACTTGTCCAATGAGTCGGATACAGATGAGAGAGTCGTCAAACCTGCAAAAACGATTGGAAAGAAATCCTCCCTAGCCAGTTTGCGGGCTTCATTCTCTTTATCTCGTGCCTCTTTTGCATCTCAGCGTCCACCAGTGTCGTCCTTGGTGGAGGTGCCTCCGCTTCCGGTATCGCCTACGCGTACGTCATTCGGCGCATCGCGCATGTCTTTCGCAGCCGATGGTGTGATGGGCAGTGGGGAGGCGGTGCCGCCGGTGCCGACCATCTCGTTATCGAGAATTCCTTCCCGTGCCACCGCGCTTGACAATTTTTTGCCGCCTATTCCTCAATCTGCTTCTACTGTTACATCCTTCCGGAGTGCGTCTGTGGTTTCTCTGCAGACTTATACCCCTCCTTCGGCTTCAGCATCACAGCTTTCCTTGTTTCCGTCGCCCACCGCAAGTCATAGTGCATCAAGGTTGTCTCTATTATTGGCAGCCGGATCTTCCAGGAACTCGGTGGTGTCCTCTGCCACATTGGACGCACCCATCTCCATTCATCCCCTACCGAGTTCGACACCCAGTAGAGCCAAGTCGATCTTCAAACTATCTTCGCGACCAAAAACACCCAAGGTTCGGGCCGTGGCAACTCCTTCAAAACTTCCTCTTCCCCGGACGGTAGCTGTCTCTTCTAATATCCCTAATGGGGCAAGCCCAACTGCGTCGAAGATCCCACCACCGCCAACAACGTTCACGCCTCCATCAAAATTAGCATCGATACTTGCTTCGCAGTCTTCATCGCGACTTCCTCATCCGACATCTCCTAACGCACCACCAACATCCAAACTTCCACTTCCGCCATTGAAGATCGCTCCGCCGCCAAAAAATGTTGTGCCGACTCCTCGGACGTCATCTCTTCCACAAGCGATTCCTTCTACTGTGGAACCGAAGTCGCCTATGTTGATTGATGGAGCAACTGCACTGGTTTCGAAACTTCCATTGCCTTCGGCGATGAAGGCCTCTCGCACTACTACCGTGATGGGATTTTGGCGCAGGGCACAATAGGTGCCATTTAGGTATGCAAGCTTGGTTCAATCATCTTCCTGGACCCTAACATGGTTTTCACAGTTAAACATGGGGGACCAATGGACATCAGGACACGGAATGGGTCGCTTTTTTTCTGCTCAACACGCCGGCGCGCGTTTTCGTCGATCTCATAATACTATCTATTGGTTATTCTCACTCTACTACACTCGTTATTGAATTGTACACCTCGGTCATTACTCAACCATCACGCTCGCTCACTGCTTTCCTTGCTTTACATCGCCAGTTTTCGCATGGTTCCTCTGGAATTCCGCTCGTTTATGGTGGATCTCATCCTCCACGTCATCCATCTGCACTATCTGTTGTGGAATTATACATGTACACACGTTCCTTGCCTTTCCTGTCGCTTTCGACCTCTGCATCATCGTGCCATTCGTCTCGTTGGTCCCCTTGCGTTACAGTCCTACCTAATACCCTCGTGTTCCGCCTGCATCTTGTTTATAGGTCATTATTCTCGTGATTTCTTATTCTTGTTTATACTCCAAACCCGCTCAACCCCAACATCCCAATCTTTTCGCGCATAGATAGCAATTGTACTCAGGGCATACCGCATCTTTCATACACGTACATTTACATTTACTTGCATATCGCTTACTCAACACCGCATCTGTAGAACGGGGAATAGAAGGAAGAAGATGAAATATAACTAAAGTTCGAGTTCATTTGGCTTAGAGGGATACGTATTTGGATGCGCATTCACGGGCGGGGGAAGTTCATTGCTTCAAGGTGCTGCTCCTGCGCGGCCTTCCAACAGGGGGAAGACCGCTACATCTCCGGACAATAAGGTATTTCGTCATAGGCTGAAATTTGATGTACTCATTTCATCAAGATTCAGCTCTTTACCATGAACCATAAGCATGTTTTCAAATTCATGGCTCACCGTCCCGGAAACCCTAGGTGCAGTGCTCACAGCGCTAGCTACGTGTCGGCGGAAATGTGATGGGTCATTCAATTGATTGATCCTGGCCTCATCAAAGCCTATCAACCAGGAGTCTCGTATCTTTCGTCCGTGGGTTCAATTGGGGGCAATTCGTGATTGGTCGACTGCAAGGCACAACAATTTGGCAGATTCGCGTACTCAGTCCTCGGTACGCAGCTGACACTTGCCACATACCGCACGGATCGCTGAATCCGATTTGCTTTGGAGTCTGGACTGACCGGTACTGACCTTTGACAGGATCTGGCAGCAAGCCTTGCCGATTATCTATATAGAATCAGCTTGTATATATCCGGTCGTAGGTGTGCCACGATGATGGCGGCTTCATGTCAATTCGTGCGGAACGTCATGATCAGATATTCTTACCATCTCCTTCCACGATTAATTCCATAACACTACTGATCTTCAAATCAACGTCGGACCATTCCATTTAGGACTTGCTTACGGCGACAGAGTTGGACTTGGTACTATGCACTGATCGGAACGGGAATATCATTTTCTCAACAAGCTTTCATGTCTTCTTGCCCAGTTCGCGCGCTCTGGGGCGCTGGAACCCCCTGGATAGTATGATAACGGTTTGTTTGTGGAATTTGTAATGACCGCCGACGGCAGCATTCGAGGCCATTTTTTGGTGGGCTTACATCTGATAGGCTCCTGTCCAAGGCGTTCTTGTCCAACCAGATCATAGTTCGGGAGTCTTTTCCTTATCACCCTCCGCTGAGCAACTCCCTCGACAGTTTACTCTCACACGCGGACTAAATCCGCCTTCGGTTTCTCGTACTGGTGGCTTGCGAATATACCACTGCTAATCCGGGCTCGCTCAGATTGAACCAATGAAGGAAGTGCTACATTAGATAGGCTAGGCTGTCACTTAATGATCTCGCTCACCTACACGGTACCTCAATCGCGTAGGTCCATGAACATTAGGTCATTACTCTTATCAGTCGTCCGAGGACAAGGCTCGTTGGACAACTTCAAATCTACAGGTTTGCATTCCCCTTGCAAAACTTATTTCCGCTTGCTGATCAAGTGTACGCTACTTGAGAACCTTGTATATTTGCGATCTTACAGCGCTTTTGCTCAGTTTTGACAGAATGACTTTGCCCACTATCTGGCGTGACGCCGGTACCTCTCTTGGCTTACGGCTTGAATAACATCAATCGACTCCAAATGGCAACGTCCTCCCAAGTAATTGCTTCTAGGAACCTTAATTGTGCGCTGGGATAACCTTGTATGGTATCTTTTTTGTCGTGGCATGTTCCGCAATGTTGTATCCTTTACACCGACGGAACTATATGGAGTGAGAAGAGCATGTCAGTACTTGTTCGCCCATCGTGCCTGCCTCCCCTCATTTCCGCTCAGACTGTGAGCGAAGGCCCTTACTTTTCCATCAAACCTTCTGGTCAGAAACTCGCGTATCTCGAATGGAACATTATAGACAAGTAACTCCGGTCAAAAAGCATCAAAAGGTCGAGACAAAATAATAATAACTGCGGACTGAGTTTGACAGCGGAGTTATCAGGTTGCTCGACCTCGAACTGACATATGCCGAGCCTTACTTCCTCGTCCTTTCTCTTGGGTTGAATCTTCGTTCTTCTGCAAGCGGTATTGATCAACTTCCTGATCCCCGTGAGTACTATCAACACCGCACTAACGACTGAGGAGACAAGCCCTGTCCCTTTGATGCCATTGGGTGCTTGCTTTTTTGCTGGTTGAAAACTATGCATTGCGTCAGTTTATCATCCGTCATACACTGTACATACTTAGATCAACCTGATGGCTCAAAATATCACCTGCTACACCAAAGTGAACGTTACAAATTACTCATTATATCTAGTCTAGTGTGTAGAAATCTGCAAACTTGTCAATATTCCAGTAAGGCAGTTCTTGGATCAGCTCCATGAGAAGCACGAAGATTCACAACACCACCGGCGACCGAACTATGCGCATGAGCATAGAAGTACGCTGCGCGGGCCAGTGTCGCTTGCTCGACCAGACTGAGGACGTCGGTGAGCATCAGAGGCCATCCAAAGGTTCGGCGATCGTCTATCGTTAGCAGGTCCAAAATCAATATAGCACCTTGATCACGTAGGTACGTGAGGTTTGTGGGATCTCGTTCATCAGTGGCGATGTAGAATCTGCAGAATTATAGCGTGAATTCTTTCCTTATAAAAGCAAGCTAGATGTCTCACTGGTCATGAACTGCGGGAGGATCTAGAAGTAGAGGCGTGGGATCGGCTTGACCAAAGGGAACCTTATAGGTGTAGAGAGGCCCGCGATGCACAGAATGCAGGATATCACGTCCGTCGCGTAGATGGCGCTTGACCCGCGCGAGATGAGCTTCAAAGCTCGGTTCCATGGTCCACTTCAACGTCGCAACTTGATTACCTATCGTAAGCGTCAAGGTAGTCGAGCAAATATGTGGACTGACAATCCCCCCGTCGCATATGAGCTCCCATCCACATTCGTCCGTTGGCCTTCTCGACCATGCGGTTAGACAGCTGATCTGCCAACTCAACCACATGTTCTGTAAGACGAAAGTCGTATAAGACTGTCTGCGTGTATCTCTCTTGACTTTCAAGGGTGGTGAACTTGAGGGCACCCTGGTGTCACTGGGTATGATTAAAGCGTCTTGTAGAGGAAGACAAAAGAATTACCGGTTTTCGCCCCAAATGAACCTCACCCTTTAAGAGCAGTACATCCTGCTCTATGAACCCGAAGTCTTCGTACAGTCCACGCAGTGAGTTTCGTGGGGCTACTTGTCGGATCGGAACCGCGACATCTTTCGTTGCGTCTGAACCAGAGCTAGGAAAATGGGCTTATTTTCGAAGCCAGCCAAAGGAAAGAATGAACTTACACGCCGCCGTAAGTGTAAAGTACTTCCCAGCCATTCTCTTCCAAAGTACTTGCGATGCTGCCATCTGACCACGACTCAATTTCAATCGCATCAGTATCATCTCCTACAACTCTGAGAACGGTGTCCCAATCGAGAACCGATGTGCCGGATGCCATCACATCGTGCAACGTCAATGATAGAGGAGTTTCTTCCGTGATAGCCCAGGACCCAACTTGTCCGTGAGTGATATTCCATCCCCCTCTCTCCCGCATGGTATGTGGCAGTTGATCAACCCGAACAACATCGGCGTCATACCTTGCATTCTCGATGGAGTAGAGACTGGGTTCCGCTCCGCTATCAGAGAAGATGTCAACGCCGCGGTGATATAAATTGGTGTCCCAATGTCCGTTAGTAGTTTCCACATCTGCCGAAATGTTGTGCAAGCGGAGATATTCAAATACTGTGATGACTGCGTGCGTCTCACGCAGATGGGTCAAGTTGAACATGAGAGACACGGGCATTCTCCAGGCCATTTGCCGTTCTATGGGGAGATGGCGCCATTCTTCTGAGCCAGTTGCGTCCCCCCTATTGACCATAGTGGCATACGCAGCGCATACGGAGCTGTGAAAGTCAGAAAAATGTAGGGGCTGATACAGGAATGGCACGTACTTGTCGAATTCGCAAGCACGAGCGTACACGTAAGTGGGTATGATTGTTGTCCGGTTTAGAATACGTCCGTGAAGGACAGCTGCCTCAATGATATATCGCATCTATAGGGAGTAAGTCATGACTTGTATAGTTCGGAAAAGAATCTTGAACGGACATTATTCCAGCCTAACCAGAGGCTGTAGTCGCGTGCATAAAACCCCTTTGTTCGAGACACAATATGATGGAGAGCGATGAGCTCGGGATCGACCTCCGGAGACCCGCCCTGTTCCGAGGTGATGTTGAGGGGAGACTGTGAGTCATCCAATGTGGTAGGCACGAATATATCCGGATGTGATGTGATGCTCAGTGTCTTCAGTGCTAGGCCCGCCAGGATACTGAAAACAATTAGCACGCCAATGAATGCCGGAACGGAAAGACATGAACGACTGCGTCGCTTCATTGTAGTGGGCTGAACTGTAGCTTAGAGTGAATGGAAAGAATTAAAAAAATAGGCTGTGAGGATGTCTGACAGTGCTGTTCAAACCAGTTGTTGCCGGCGCCAGCTTGAATCAAACATACATAGGGGGATGTTTCGATTTCGTCACTCGCCTTCAGATAAATTTCCTTTCTGGTCATTGGTATTTAGTACTATTCAGTCACGAATCATGGCTACTTAGCTTGAGTCCTTTGACATGTCGCCCACTTATTACCTCAGCTGTGTGCTGAGCTGCGCATCCTGTCCTTCATTCTCATAACTCCGTCCTGCTAGGATATATTAGTGATAACTGCCTTGTTCAGCAACTTTCGCAGCTCTTGATCCCTAATATATAACAGAATGTACCCCACAGTGACCGTTGCTAGTTGCACAGGCTGCTTCAAGGGGAGCGGATGACCACTAGAATCCGGTTAGCTGGGGAGAGAGGGTTTTGTCGGATGAATTTGTGCAGGCACCTGCACGCTGAACCACAAGAAGATATTTAGACGATAGACGGGTTTCTACGTAGTATGCATTGAGTACTTGCTATATCACTTTAGCAGCAGATAGCAGGCTTTGCCTGGCCCTGCATTTTATATTTTGGCCATCATTAAGCAGACCGAGAGCCGCCATCTAAAATGTAGTTCATGCATGACCTATAGCTAAGAGGAAGAGCGTTTGACATTGCGGCAGCACTGAAAATTGAAATCACCTGTGGGTGTCGACTGGCACGGCCGAGCGCTGTGATCAAGAGTTTCATGATGTACCAATGGGCACAGCCTTCACTAGTACTAGTACATCCCGATGGCGGATGGCGTCGAACAGTGCCAGATCCATTATCCAGTTTAAACCGCATCGGCGAGAAGGCATGGTGGAAGGCGTCGACCTGTGCATGGCTATAGTTCTCAAAGTGTCTGCAAGTCCCATCTAAAATCCGAGACCGAAGCCTAGCTATCTATGGATGATACGGTTGTGATACGGACTATTTTTGGCAAGAGCCACTTGACTTAAGACTCAACGCTCATAACACTGGGCGATGTTCGCCAAAACCGACAGAAAAGCTCTGTTCAAGTCTCCACCAACTGTTTTCACAGACAAGCTTATCTCCCAGGAGGCGCGTCGATCCAAGGTGAGCAAAGGACTTGCTTTCATCTCTGACCATCCTTGTCTAAGAACACGTGTTACTAGGCTTTGGAAGAACAGAAACGCGTGTGTGTGATGGATATTCGCGCATTTGTTCTTGAATTCTTAATCTCGTATTACAGAGACGAGCACAAAAGTTTGAATCCTCCAGACAACTCGATTCTTTCGCCGATCTCAATCTCGGGAACTCTGATGATGATGATGGTGACCTCGAGGATGAGCCAGAGATAATACGTGAAGGAGTCTCCAGTTTTGTACAGATGGTGTCACAACCTGTGGAGACTCCGTCTCTGTCTTCCGATGCGCACAATCATGAAACTGTGCAGCCCGGGAAGAGACGAGGGAAAAACCGGCGTAAACGCATCAAAGCCAAACCGTCCAAATGGGCCGATAAATGCATGTACGCTGAGCTCCTGGAGATGAATGAAGAAGCTCACTTGTGGAACAATCAATCCGATGATGTGATCGATGGTCTTCCGCGCGATCTAGAGGCAGCCTGGGTGGCGGTGGCACCAGTTCCTGCTGGGAAACGATGCTTGGCTGTTACTCATCAATCAGCTGGAGTAGTTGGCATATGTATGCAATAACTTCTTTGACAAAACCTTTGAACAACTGATCATATTCTGATAGCGCCAAATACGACTCTTCGATCTCGAGTTTTAGGCAAGATGCTCCTTCCCCGATTTCCATCCTCCCTTCCACCTCTTACAGTGCTCGATTGTATTCTCGATTCCAATTGGAAAGACAACGGCATCATTCATGTCCTGGATGTGCTCAAGTGGAAGGGCCAAGATGTCGGTGACTGCGAGACCCCTTTCAGGTGGGCATGCGTTACATACGAACGATCTACTTACTGACGCTCAATACGTAGGTTTTGGTGGAGAGATACCCGCTTAGCGGAACTTCCAAAACCCCCTTTACCATCGGGAAGTTTTTCATTCACAGCCCCTTACACGACAGCGGATACTTCATCTCAAAATGCCGGGTCACTTTCAAATACGCCTACTTCTGTGCGTGAATGCTACCGCTTTCCATATCCAACGTCTTTTGTTCCAATACCATATCACACTGACACGACATTGACTTCCCTCTCTTCGTTTATCATCCCAATGGCGCGATCAACACGAGAAATCAGTGTCGATATCCCTGTGCACGTCTCAGCACCAGAATTCACTTCGCATGAAATGGCTGTCGATGGCACTCATGATTCTGTACTTTCACGATCTACTACGTCAGTTATTGCGCGCGTGGACTCCGATGGGTTATTATTGTATTCGTCTCACGCAAGCTATGAGGAGGGAACCAGTCCCTTGAGCTGTTGGATACCCAACAGGGCAATCACAGAGCGCCCGGAACTTCCCAGTAGTGAAGGTCACGACAGCCCCCTTGATGTGTTCCAACGGTGCGTGATATGTTCCTCCATAACATTCTCGAACGCTGACAGTATATCAGCCTGGTCCAACGGCGCACTGTGAGGAATCTTAATGTAGTTTTCGGTTTACAAGATTCTATGGACGTATAATACACATCCTATCACGAATCGTCTTACCCGGCATCCATCCGTTACCCATCATTTATGCATCCATCATGCATTTACACCTTCACTTCACTGCAAAAACTGGCGCTATTTTGTCTTGTCACTCGCGTCCGTGAATCCCACTTTTTTCCAATACGCAAATATTTGTACTTAGTGGTTAGGACAGCAAGTCCGACCAACAATCTCGCATGAATATATTGTTGGCCGGTTATGTTGATGCAAATTGTAAATGTTGACAGATCACGCTCCTCCACGTCCTTATTCGTCCATGGCGCCCGGACATCTGCTACTGGCACTGCAGCCCGAAGGCCGCTAAATACTATGTGGGCGACAAAAAAAACGAGTATGTACCTCTGAAGTTTCTCCAAGGTTGACGAATGTGCCAATTTGAATGCAGAGTCACTCGTTCCTGGCTACGCCCTCGAAGATCGGCTTTTTGGTTGATATCCAATTTAGTGTTGCAAGGTAACGCGTTGAAGGCACAATGACTAAGGGGGGTTCCAAGGCACAATGAGCTGTATGCCATCATTACATGGATGTGGGGCACATCACACCGCCTTGAAGAAGGCGTGTCCTAGATTTTGAGAAGTAAGCGATGCCAGAAGTGACGGGCGCGCTCCCCTTGCACCTCCTGTCGCTTGGCTGGCATAGCCCCGGGGACAGTGCGTGTGATTTGTCGATGAATTATGCTGGATTTGCACTTGCAGGTCGCAACTGAGTAAACAAAAGACATCTGTAATGCCGCTCTGGGTTAGGTGAATGACAATGGATAAGGCAGGTAAGGTCTAGAGATCCCGTCGGTAAAGTAGCCATCACTACCCTGCTGAGAGCAGCTGCTACAGATTTCACAGCCTTCGACTAGCATGTTGTCGAAAACCGTAGCACGATATAAGATCTAGATCGAAGGATGAATCGATCACGCATTGAATTCTGCACACAATAGAACAAGCAACTATGTGTTCTGAACCGTTCGTTAAACTCCAGTTCAAGCCCGAATGCTGGACGCTGAGCTATCAGATATCAATTATATTTGTCTTACAAGTACGAAAGTTCTTCATAGATATTAGAAACGTGATTTTGTATGTTCCTTAACCTAGTGTGCGTTCTTGCTCTCAACAGCAAGCCTATCCAAAGCTTTCCTCACATCTTTCTGCCAGTCGGCTGTGATACACAGATAGGTGCCCCAGAAAGAGCAATAAATGAGGGCAACTGTGATTCCTACCCATAGTCCCACTAGTCCTATGTTCATCTTAAAAGTCAACCAAACACCAAAAGGAATGCCAATGACGTAGTAGGCACTGCAAAACAGATGTTATGGGGGGGGAATCGCGGCTGGGGCGTGTAGATCTTACCTGAGATTGAGGAGTGCGCCTATGAACTGCAAGAAAACTAAATTAAAAAGTATGACAAAATAACGTAGGACTTACTTGTTTGCCTCGTGCTCGCAGAATACCCCCATTTACAGCGGTGATTCCATCAAAGACCTGATATACAGCAACAAGTGGCAGAATCGATGCCACCAGTGTTACGACCTCTGAGACCAAATGAGTATCAGAAAGCAGACAACATTGATCATCCTACCGGGATCATCATTAACGATATACGCCCATGACTGCCTGAATGTCATAAATAGAGTGCTGAATAGTTTGTTTATATGTCAGCACTGCTTGACCTGGAACCGGCGCATATGTACCTCCATACTAAGGAAATGCCAACTGAAAGAACGATCGAGGCATATGCGGAGACAGCGGCGCGCCTTGCCTTTTTCTCGCCTAGAAGATTCCCAATCCTACAAAAATTCAGCCGAGATTTCAGTCAAGTTCAATATAACATACCGCACAGACGTTGCTAAGGAGATGGCGAATGGAGCTTGATATGTACAGGAGCTTGAGATAAGCAGAACGGATTGAGCAGCTAGGGCAGCGGGCCCGAGTCTGTGAATGAACGTCAGCAAGGTTGGCAACTTATGGGGTTGGTTCCATACAAACTGGCGGCCACTGTCAAAACACAGATTAGCATCTAAATACTTGAGTTGCAAAGCAATATACGCACAGTTAGTAAGCTCCCATGACCACCATTCAGATGCGGTCTGGCCAACGCCAGCGATTCCCAGCTTGACAAGACAACTCAAGCCAGTAAAGCTCCGCCACGAGATAGGATGCCAGGCGGTCCTCTCGACATAAAAAATGCCATATATTACTGACAAGATTGAAATAAGATTGAGAGATATGGAAGTCGCAATTGGAGCTCCAATAAAACCAATCCTGACGGGCTCAGGACCCCACACTAAAAATCTGTATGAGCTTCTAATTGAAACGAAAAAAGCCAAGATTATCACCAAGAAGGTAATTCAAGAGGGCATTTATCGGCGCTACCAACAGGATGATCTTAGTTGGTACAGAGAAGAGTCCTGAAAAAGCATTATCGATCAGTATGTAATCTTCCTAGTGATGTTATTCATCACCTTGAGATTGAAAGTAGCGGCTGTGACCCTCAGAAAGTCAGCATTAAATATGCCAATAGTGTATGCTATCGCACCGAGAAATGCAGTTGAAAGTATACGCTGGAAGTCCTAAAGAGCTCCATTTTAAGTAGACAGCAGCTAGGTGCGCAACTTCAGGATCCTGTCTGAGCAGGAGTAAAATGGATTCAGCGTTAAACCAAATCATAAAAACCGGCTGAATCATGTTAATAAAAGAATGATAGGAAGGGTGACACGCATACAATAAGGGTTGCAGCCGTCACAACAACTGCAGAAATGATTAGATATAAGAGCATGCATATGAGTATTACTTACGCATGCGTTGGCTCCATAAGCCGACCAGTTGTGGATGATTAGATGTCCATGCCGCAGGAAGAAGTGTGTCAAGAGCAGATGCTAGTCCTTGCACGATTGCGTAGCCCGATACGCTGGCGGTCATGAAACCTAATGTTGCAGCAGCAAGTGCTATCGTGGATATGTGCCCGATTGCCACTACGGAAGTCATATTTAAACTATACTCGAACACATGAGTTCTGCATTAGTCGGAAATTAGTGAAGGTTACATGGGAGGCTGCAATTCTACGAACGCAAAAATGGGAAGCGTATATTTCGCGAGGATGTCAAGTTCCTCCCGGAATATTACCCAGGTACTGGGACCATTCCTTTCGTTCGAACAGTCCACATCCTCTTCTATACGAGGAATCGGCGTTGACAGTAGGGGGGTATTCTCCGTGGGCTGATGGCCCATTACTGCTAGCGTTGGGGAGGTGAAGGAAACATTGGGTTGTGGGGCTGCCCCGCTTGCAGTTTGTATTGGAGAATCTTCGGTTCCGTTCAGGAGCTTTTTCCGCGTTTGCCCTTCAACGTCATGCCCCGTGGAGGCCGCCGAAAACTGAGCGAGAAACGCGTAGTCACAGGGTGCGGACATGGGAAGACTTCAGCAGGATTCCGTCTCAACAAAACCAAGTACTGCCACTTTAAAACGCAGATAGGCTATCCTTGTCGGAACACGCTGTTGAAAGCTAGAAGTGAACATGCTCAGCGTTGGAGAATGACAGCTAAATAACATTTGTAGTACCTAGAAGTAAAAGACGCTATAGAAAAAATTATGTGAGAGAACGTTGGCGAGATGAAACAATGATGCACATACCTCTAAGCGTTAGAGGACAGCTGGATATAAGGAACATGGAGGACGCTCGATTATATACCACATGTATGAACCATTAGGTAAGAGGAAAAGAGAAGAGAAAATGACGAGCTGATGATGATCTCGGCCAAATTGAAGCGATAGACGGGCCTACTTGTACGAAATTAATATAAGGCCGTAGTGTGGATCCGCCCGTAAAACAAATTGTGGATTACAGACATTACTCGCGTCCGATACCACTCAGCCTAGTCTTCATTCTGTTTGACAGCGCCCGCTGGAACGTATCATGTTCGGTGCGTTGCCGAAGTAGTCTCGTATCCAGTCGGTTGCGCTCGAATCGCGGGTAGTACTTATTCGCGTCCCACCGTGAACTCGCCATGATACTGATTCGGATTAGTCTCCTTCTGCGGCACCACGCGCAGTGTTCTGCCGGTCAATGAACGTTTATCAGGGTTAGCATACGTTCAGCGATGAACTTTCCCATGGATGCAAGTGAACTGAACGCGTTCAGTGCCAGAAGTCCTGTCTGGATATTATATAATCACATTATGATTGGACGATGAAGTAAGAGTGAAGACTCGTAACATATTGCCTCGAATCCCTTCTATATATCATCTGCTATGAATATTCGCTATTGGTATTCTCGGTACAGTACACGATGTACATTGTATGGTAGATCAAAACAATAAATCTATTCAGCGAGGACATCATCAACTTGAGGAAACTCCGGATCTTCAATTCCTTCTGCATCTAAGTCGAGAAGCTCGTACAACTTGAGCTCGGCATCTAAACCTCGAATGGCTGTTTTGTAGAAAGGTCCCAGCCATTCCTCAGCGTGAGAATAATCAAGTAATTCGCTGATGGTAATGTGAGTGAATGAATTAGTGGTGGACACTGAATGCATCATTTCCATGGTGGAAAAAACTTCCTCTTCATCAACAGCTTGGATGAGGTCTTGTGTGAGCTGACTTATCCCTCGCCTCTCGAAGGTGATGCTGCACTGCTCTCGTTCACTGCTTCCTGCCAATGGAGCATCCAAGTCATCCACTGTTTCAGTGGACTCTGCTTTCTCGTCACAGTACCGGCACTTAAGCCGTTTCTTGACAACATTGTTTTGTGTGTGCTCTTCATGAACATACATCTTGAGTTCTGCAATGAGCGTGAGGGTTTCCGTTGAGAGTCAATTCTGGTGATCAGAGGCGAGCGGACACGCGGGAGATGAGCTAGAGAACAAATATATATCTCAGTCTGGTAAGGGGACTATTAACACGAGTATAGTACCTAGAGAACAAATATATCTATGGGTATGTTAGAGTCCATTCGGGAAGGATAGTTTTGCCCAACTTTGCCCGACTTGAAAAAAGCAAACTTGGTTAAGTAAGCTCAGAGCTTGAAACTGATGTCATACTGATTAGCGTTATTGGTGAAAACATATGGTACACACACCATTGCCATGCTCCCCTGTCTCTTACACCACGCTGACAACCCTCCCACAGATGAAGATATGCAGGTTGACGAGCAGGATGAGCAGGATGAGCAGGATGAGCAGGATGAGCAGGATGAGCAGGATGAGCAGGATGAGCAGGATGAGCAGGATGAGCAGGATGAGCAGGATGAGCAGGATGAGCAGGATGTGCAGGATGTGCAGGATGATGGGCAGGGTGTTGAGGATGCAGAGCAGTCAGATATGAAGAACCTCTGGGCTATTATAAGCTTTTTCCAGGAGATGGTTGTTTCAGCTTCTTAAGTTGTCAGTCTTGCCAGGGATGCCCTTAACTCATACAAACACTTATTACGACAAACAACCATACCATACTTTGACTCTGTCTGGGATTGACTGGGTCAACGAGCTTCTGAATGGCCATCTGGAACGAATTCAATGTGAGCTTGGTGTACACCACCACATATTCATTGTATTGCGGGATATACTTCGTGATGGTGGAATAAACAACTCAAAAAATGTAACTTTGGAAGAGCAGCTGGCTATCTTCCTGTATGCCTGTGTTACAGGCCTCGCTGTACGGCACCTTGCTGAGCGTTTTCAACGCTCGAATGATACCATATCAAAGTATGTCCGCTAGCTCTCATCCTTACATTTGTTTAATATTTTCTACAAGGTATTTCAAATGAATTCTTATCGCATTGTCCTCTCAGCCAATCTATTCCACCTATGTCCGGCTTCCGGATGCACAAACTCCAATACCTGCTGAAATCCTCAAGATGACGAAATTATTTCCCTACTTTGCTGACATAATCGGTGCCATCAATGGCACTCACATTGCATGCCATCCCAACACTGCTGATTGTGATGCTGCTTGCAACCGCAAGGGCAACTTAACACAAAATTGCCTTGTCACCTGTGATTTCAACATGTGTTTCACTTACATGTTAAGTGGTTTCCTGGGGTCTGCAGCAGACACTCACCTCTACAACGAGGCTCGTCTAACCAATTTCACCATCCATCTGGGCAAGTTGTACCTTGCAGATGCGGGATTCGCTGCATGCGATGAGTTGCTTGTGCCTTACCGTGGTGTGTGCTACCACCTTGCTGAATGGGGCTGGGCAAATATGTTGTATGTTATCCCACTGACTCACCACCCCTAGTACTTATTTCTTCAGGCCTTGCAATCCCAAGGAACTATATAATCTACATCATGCGCAGCTCCGCAACGTCATCAAACATATTTTCGGCGTGTTAAAAAAGCACTTCCAGATTATTTGTATCCCTCCCAAGTACAGCTTGGATATCCAATCTTGCATCCCTCCAGCGGCATGTTTTGTACACAATGTCATCCAAGTCCACAACCCTGATGATATACTGGATTATCATTGTGTGGAGTCTGATGAGTGGGGGGCTCCTTATGACAGTGGTGTGCTCACTGATGCCCAGTGAAAATCGACAATAAAGAGGTAGATACGTAGCAATAGACGTCTAAGTACAAATTGAAATAGATAGAAATCTAAGAAATTCGAGACAGCAAAACTCTGATTTTGTGCAAAATGCAAAAAACTTTTGCAAAGGTGAAAAAAAGCATGTCATGAGACTTTGTTTGCGTACTTTGCAACGAACTTTTGATAAACTTTGCATATGCATACATTAAGTGCATGTGCATATTGTAGGTCCATAACTTCTGCATTTGCACATATGTTATCTTTATCATATCCGAGTCAGTGCAGTTGAACCACATGCATCTTCTCCTCCACCCACCATGTCATTCATCCCCGCCATGACCCCTGCTCAATACAATCATTCCCTTGTGTTTCTAGTACAACACGACAACCAGTTACCACGAGCCTGAAGTGCTAAGCAGTTGATTTCCTAACTGTGACTTTCTTGCTTTTCTTACGAGCCCTGCTTACTCTTGTTAGTTTGGTTGTCTCTCGCCTCATGAACTGCGGCTAGTAAAGAAACTGCAACCACCGATCACCGACCTCATATCCACAACGTCCGCGATATCCCTTCTATACGAGTGTACACACATGCATCATCGGTAATATGCTACAGAGCACTACTGGCGACTCGCTTGCGTGGTACAATCAATCGTGCAGCAGGAACTGTCGCATCTTGTCAAGCCCGAATCCTTCGTCATTCCGTCTGCAGTGCAATCCCTATCTCAACACATCATCCTGTCTGCCCCTGCAAAGTCCCCGAGTGGACCATCTCAGTCCACCGCTCACCACCTTGTCCTCTCACAAAGGATCATGACAATGTGTTCTCAGAACACCTACGACAACCTCGCTGATTTCGAATGGTACCTCTCAGTCCTCGTTGACCTCACATATGTATCGAATGTGGACATTGGCACCCAAATTTGTGACCAGTTAGTAGTAGACATTGTCGGATGCATAAGAGCAGCTAGGAGCTACGCTGTTAAGTTGATGGTAGAAGTACTGTCTGATGATACATTCATGCTGAATGCTGGTGAGCGAGGTAGCTGTTCCGAGATGCTGTGGGCAGCGGCTTGGATATGTGGAGAGTACTGTGGGTGTGTTCTACGAATTCACTCCCTTCCGATGCACTGAACGATTGTGCAATAGCGAGCTTTCTGCACCAGACGAACTTATTCCCTACTTGCTCCAGTCAGAGATTGCGTCCCCAAGGCCTGACATAACGCCGTATGCATACAATCGACCACACAACTCTTCAGGTACTGGGCTTCTGAAGCGGCAAAGCAGTGGACAGAGAGCTTCCTCGAAGACTTCAAGAGAGCCGTCGATATCATTTTCCAAAGAGTCTTTACCTCATCCAACCACTCTTCTCATCGCACGAGCTCAATCCTATCGCGTCCATTGCGCAAGCTAGTGTGCCCATTCCTGATGGACTTGACCTGGACACGTGGATTATGCTGTCAATGCAAGATCGCGTCGCAGAAGAGGTGATGGAGGTGGGTGCTGTTCACTACATCCTATTGCATGTACTGACCACATGTCCTATAGCTGGCTTCCTCGGGACTAGTTCAAGTATACAACAACCACGATGACTAGAGGGTGCATGGCGGGATGGCGGACGAGGCGCAGCGAGCAGCAATACCCTACACCCTCACCGAATGATAGCGATATCACCCTAACCCTAGCAATACCCATAGATAGCCTCATTAGTTGTATATTGATATGTTTTTCAAGTCTAATTGAGTGATATTCAGTATGTAAATGCATATCTAAAAATCTAAAGCCATTGAGAATCTGTCTAAACGCTAAAAATTCGTCTCGATCTCTATCTTTTTTCAGCGAGAAAAGTCTCATTTTGTCGAGAGCCCTCGAAGTGGATTGATAAGAATCATTACTTCAATTTCTATTGACTTGTATCTACACATATCTACCTAAATATTGTCGATTTTCACTGGGACTGATGGGCCACCCACCAATGCGACACGCGCCCGTGCGCACCAAGTCTGTGATGAGATTGCACAATCAATGTGGGTTGATTATCTTCAAGAAAGGCATTGTAGAGGCCAACCTTTACCGCCTGGTGTACAAGTAGAATAGTGAGCTGGTATATGTCTTGTTGTTTGTTGTTTGTTGTTTGTTGTTTGTTGTTTGTTGTTCATTGTTCATTGTTGTTGTGTTTGATTCCCTCAATGTACAATGTATTGTTCCCTTGCTGTTAATTCAGTCCTGATTGCTCAAAGCTTCAACACAAGTCCATTGATTGCAGATATGAATGAGTAGGATATGTAGGTTCAACTAGGTAAATTTTCCCTCGCCTGCGCTTCCTGCGCTTCCCTCACTTCCTTGAGGCGGAGTGCTAAAAAAACCTCGCGAACACCATCTTGTTTGATGGAATTGTAAGTGTCGGCAATGGTGACGTCAGATTGGAAAAGATCCATCATGGTGACCACTTCGTAATTGTCCAAGTTCTTTTCTTCTTGCACCTGAAGGACAGCCCACTGCTTGCGGACCGGGACAGGATCTGTGAAATGCCCAGCAACAGTGTCTTGAAGGATCAAAGTGGCATTGGTTATGCTATCAACAACTTTCCCCCCCCAACTCTTCCAATGTGAGTGGCATAGTGAGACATTGGGATTTCGATGTCCCCGCCATGCTCCTTGATTTGGAAAATGGGGGGTGGGAATGATTGCGTGAACTATTGTCCCCGTCAGATTTGCGCTTCATTGCGACTGACAAAGTAGGTGTGGAAGATATTGAAGGAGCAAGAAAGGGCTGTGTTGCTGCATTGAAACCTATCAGCATGACAGGTGTGAGAGGCAGTGGCGTCGGAATTGACCCGGAGTCACTACTCATCTCAACATTGCTGAAACCACCAGGACTGAACTCGATGCGGTCGAGCACTTTCTCGAGTGTTGTCATGGCCACATCACCTTCGCCACTTGTAATCTCACTACTGGCTGTGGGAGTTGACGTGTCTGCGGCATCTGTAGCATGGCTTGGGCCGGCATAGAAGCCAGTCCAGCTGCTCATGGTCACTGGGATAACACCCTGCAGCTTCTGGAAATGTGGCCATCCTTTGTTTTTGAAGGACTTTGTGTTGGGGTTCTTCTGTGTGAATAGTTAGTGCGGTAGAGCAGGAGAGACAGATGATACATACCGAAAGGTAGTCCGCCCACATAGTTTCACCTCCCTCATCAATGTTAGCCCCTTTTTCGAAGTCAAATGATACACTCGAGGCATTGCGCAGTTTGTCAACCACTTTATACACTTTTCTAATCTAGACATGTATCAGTTTCAGCACTGGCACTCACAGACGAGTACTTACATGGCCCCATTTAGATTGACAAGAATCAGAGGTCTTGGGAGCACCATCAGGCTCTGGACCTGCTGCCATATGTATGGCGGCATTAGTCCAGAAGGTCTTGGTGAAGTTCATCCCATCTCCCCCTTTGGAATGCTTGTCCACGATATAGTCGATCAGCCTCACTTCATCGGCCAAAGACCATATGCAGCGGTCTCTCGTCTCTCTGGCAGAGTCCTGATCTTCAGTGGCTGCCTTTTTCTTGCCCTTGCCTCTTGATGGCATCCTTGTGGCACTGCATAAATGGACAGAGCTCAATCGCGTCTGGGTTGAGGGCATGTTGAGTGATAAGCCTGATACTGACTGTCACTGATCTGTCACAGTCATCTGGCAGACCAGCATGCTTACTTGACCAAGTTTGCTTTTTTCAAGTCAGGCAAAGTTGGGCAAAACTATCCTTCCTGAACGGACTCTTAGCTCTTGTGTGTATCGTAAAAATGGAGGAATATTGACTCACATCTCAGTCTGGTAAGGGGACTGAGATGCTCGTTCAGATGCACTGGTAGTTTTAACCTAGTTAGCATAGTGATAGGTAAATTGGTAGCATAGGAAAAATAAGACAGTTGCATATTGGGTGACTTCCCATAAGGTTTTACAGATGATTTCCTCTTAATACTCATGCCTTAGCCGAATAGCTGAGCTTGATTTGGAAGGTAGCTGTCAACACCTGTCAAACTGTTGCTCTTGTACCCATCTGTAAATTTGCCAATCTGTGGAGGGGTAGGTACCCCTCTGTAAAAGTCTGTAAATCGTTGTAACGCACACAATGTCTGATTCGGGCAATTTTCTTACTCTGTTTAGATGGCTCGCTCCCGGAACTCTTATCCGGATCAAATCTTAATTTTCTGTTATCATGGACTCTGCTCCTCACGTTCAATGTCTTCCGTCTGCTCGAAATGAACCCTCCTGACTCTCTCGGGACTGATTCCATCTTTGCTCACACTAACACTCCTGATAATTTTGCTCTTGCAGCTAGTGATCACCATGTAGCGCCTAGCCAGGTGCAATATGTGAGTACTGTGAATTTTGAATTGGTGTCTTGTGCTAACTATCTATAGTTTGATCATTTCTGCTCAGTGCAAGCTCACAGCATGCATGAAAATTCCCACTTCCTCGAGGGTCCAGGCCATTCACGGATGCATCCTCCCCATGCCATGTATTGTGATTCAGAGTATCCATCTCCCCACATGTACAGCCCGTCCTTTTATCCTGCTGGACCATTACCTCCTGGTCCTGATACTTGTGGGCTGGTCCCTCCCACTGTCGCAAACATCCGACCTCCCTCCATCCTTCCAATTGCTTTTGCAGAGGCTGTGTCTGATGAAGAGCTTAATCAACCATTACTCGCACCTGCTAAGGGTCAGAAACGTCTGTCAGCACCAACCGTGCAGCCTTCGAGAGCCCCTCTGAAGAAACAAATGAAAGTGGGTGGTAAGAGAAAAGGCCCTGCAAAGCCACAGACTGATCTTGATAGCAAGCCAGTGGTTGGCAAGGCCCAAAAAAAAAGGTCGGAAAGCTGGGGCAACTGGCTACTCTGCTGACGAAGTCAACTGTATACTTAAGGAGATTGGTCGATGTCTCCCTCTCGGCGGAAAAGCTTGGGATGCTGTTACAGTGACTTATAATCAATGGGCTCAACAGAATTATATGATGGAGTGGTCATCCAAGGCCATTCGAGCGAAGTATGATATGGTTTGTTCTTCTTTATTGTGATATATCCACTAGCCATTGATGCTCACTTAACAGATTTGTCATATGGAGAAACCCATGGGAGATGGTGAGCTGCCTGAATATGTGGAACTTGCTCGTCGGACCGAGGATGCCATTACAAGGAAGTCAGGGATGATTGCACTTGATGACTCCGAGTGGGACGAAGGTGATATTGGTAGTGAGATTGAAGGAAAAGATGTTGTAGAAGTGTCAAGTGAGTCTGACGAGGGAGGAAGAGGTGCAAAGGCAAAGCACACAGGCCTGAAAAAGACAGTTGTTAAGGCATTTCGTGCAAATCTTCTCCTTGAACCCAGTGCTCGATGACCTCGTACTACTGCTGCTTCCGATGCACTGTCATCACTGACATCTGTCTTTAATCCTGCTGTTATCAAGAATCATGATGAGACTCAGCTTTCATCACTTGTCCAATTCAACCAGATCAACACTCTACAAGCCAAGCTTCGCAAAGTGAGGCAACACATTGAATTGCTCAATGACCGCCTCATGCAAGAG
Source organism: Auricularia polytricha (assembly GCA_003316125.1). Classification (NCBI taxonomy): domain Eukaryota; kingdom Fungi; phylum Basidiomycota; class Agaricomycetes; order Auriculariales; family Auriculariaceae; genus Auricularia; species Auricularia polytricha. The sequence goes on from QFEN01000768.1 coordinate 92,025, forward strand.
TGTTGTTGTGCAGATTGTGCAGAGAGCCAAGTCGAAATGCTCAAGTACATGTTATCATCTCAGAACGAGGCTCATTCCCCTGCTCGTTCTCGTGACGTCCACTCATATCAAACCCCTGCTCATCCCCATCAAGCTTCACCATACCATTTCAGCTTTCCCTCACAAAGCCATTGACATCCTCACTACTCTCCATAACACTACTCACCTCATCAATCACCATCACTCAAGTACTCAATGCCTGGGCCCTTGCATGTCAATGCTCCAAGTCATAGCAATGGACTCAAATCACTTGCACTAGCAGCTAACATTGCTGCTGGGGATAAGGGGGATAAGGATCATTGTGATCATGGTCCTGTAGAGTAGTTTTAAAGTACTGTGTGTACATGAATAGTAGTAAAATAAAAAGACCTATGGAGTCTGCACTACAAGATGATAATGAGCAACACGATCATGATAACGGATGTCACCAAATAGAATATTACCTAGATCAAGCCACAGCTGCTCATCCTCCGATGCCTTCCAGATAGGCATGTACACACTACAAATCTGATTAATACCCACACAAATTGCTCTAACATTTCTCAATCTCATGCACACCTCCAGAAGCCTCTGACGTCATACCTGATCATTGACATCCAGTGGGACACAGAGTTGGCCGAATGAGCCCTGCATCATCTGCATACCTCATTCTGCTGTTTGGCGGTAGGATAGTAGCTGCCGGTTGAACATTAGGAGCTCTGCCTGCTCATGTGCATTGCCTGGAAGTACAGCACCACTTTTTAATGGTGCTTGTATCTTGCCTGAGATGGCTGCTGTCCCATGTGGAAACACAGAATCAGTGATGAGATAATAGCCATCAGGAGTCTTCTGTCGAAGTTGATTGTAGATGGGGTGAGATGTGTGTGAGTCATGCCAACTTCCAGGAGCATTAAGTACTGCAGATATGATGATGCCTAAAAATGTGGTAGTACAAAGAAATACTGCAAGGATCATGTTTGAATTCACCTCGTGGAGAAAAGACCAGTACATTAGAGATAAAATGCGAACTCTTCCAACCATTATATGTAGCATTCTCGACTTCAGGATCATCAGCTTCTTGGCGTGGCAGACTAAGTCCGTCAATGCTGCCAAAGCCACCTGTGAGCTTGGAATGACAAGCATGAATCAGCAAATTGTCCTCAATGATTTTTTTATGGTCGGGAAAGTGAATTGCACCTTTGGGTATGTCACGAAGAGTTTGAAGGAGGATATTGAGTGCGAAATCGAGGTAGCGGTTGACAGTGGTGGGTATAAGTGCAAAAATCTGTTGTAGCAATATTTCACGCATAGCTGAGCTGAGGAAGTGCAGTGTGAGCCCTAGTGCACCTGCAGCATCAAGGGAACAAGCTCCAATATGAGGCTCACCCCGGCTGGACACATCAGCACAAGGGATTGGGGTGGAGTTCCACTTGTCTGAAAATCCACTGTCAAGGAGTTGATGGAATGTCGTGACATAAAATCCCATTGTAGTAATGTAAGCACAATCATTGTAGCTTTCATAAAGCTGTGTCCACAGTGTCATGATGTGAGGGCTTGGGAGGAGCTGAGGACAGCACAAATACAAGTGTGATGGATTGCAAACACGTATTTTCATCAGATGTGCCTCTTCTGCACCGAGAATGAGAACACCAATGAGTGCAGCTTGCAGTTGCAGCATCTCATTGTTGTCAGCAAATGCATACTGCATTAAAGTTTTGATGTCCATGGCAGGGCTCAGATTACAGGAAAATGTGGTATCTACATCTTCCAGTTTACGAATTCTGTCTGTAAATTGGTATCTATGTCTTACGGTTTATGGATTCCGTCTTTAAATTAGCTGACAACTGTCAAACTTTTACAGACATCCTTTTTTCTGTAAAATCCTTACGGGAAGTCACCCATTGTGTACCTCAGCCGACGTCAACTCATTGCTCATCATGTGTTCGGCTAGCGCTTGTCATGTCTCACTTTGACATTCCTTGTTCAGACTTCGTGCCGGAATCCAACATCAATTTCACCATTTCGTGAGAATTGGGCCAAACACGCTAAGAAGACGCTCACAAGAGGCAGAATTTGGGCAGATAGAGAGAAGGCACTTTGCAATGGAATGAAGTGGTCGAAGTGGTGAACCGGGATGCGATAGTCCTGCCCAAATGTCAATTAGATCAACTGTGGTACCCTGAGGATCATTTTAGCAAATTTTCTTGAAGAATCAATTTCGAGTTAAATGGGCATCTAGCCTTGCAAGCTCGGCTAGACATAAGTCTACGACTAGAAGTGTACTAGACTGACCATCCCTATGCACATGTGCTGCAGTCCACCATCTCCTAAGATAAGGGTGCTGCTACAATGGGAGGGAGGGGCTAGTAAAGCAGAGGGCTGTCACAAGTACCAAATACAAATCATTATTCTTTCCTTTCGACTGTTGGTATTAAGCGCCCATTCCCAGTGTTAACTTCAAAGAAATCTACATACATACCAATGTTTACTCGAAACCCTAACCCTACTCCGAACATAGATGCTATCATATCACATGACGAATCACGTGACCAACATAGAACCTTCCAGAACTTATCCGCTGCAGCCTCATTTCTCATGACATCATAAAACTCTTTCACATTATCACATTGTACAATTCTGTTTCCTATTTTATGATTGGCTAGTAGTTAAAACTCAGTTTGTATCTCCACTTGAATATGTGTATATAGTTAGGTCGATTGTAGTCAGTAGTTCTTTAGTTCAAACCTCTTGTCTGTACATTTGTACCAGCCTAGACATACTTGCTCTATCCATTATCTTTTGTGGTTTATCCAATGTTTGAGTCCTGTGTGGGCAGCAGTTTTAATCCTGCGAAAGATCTTGTCAGGGGGCTATAACGCTGCCCCGTCTGCTTGTACTTCTAGTTCTACATAGGAACTCTTCCTTTTAAGCTATTTTGACAGGAGTAAATGGTCCGTGCCCTAATGATAAGGGCAGGCTGCGATAGCTGTTTTTGGACTCATGACCAGCCTTAAACAAACGAAGGTATAACTATAATGGGATATATGTAATGGTGGAGTGTGATGCTTGCAGTCCAGAGCCTTAAGCCCCTAAGAACCATACACACACGACTGAGTGCATTACTTTCGTTCTAGTGCATTTGGATTTTTCCGAGTCCGCATAGGTAACTATGTTAGTCATAGACTCATAGATACATACCTCCTTCTCAGCACAAGACAATAGTGCAACCTTGTAGATATCAATGTGTGCAAAGTCACAGGAACCACTCAGGTAGTCCTCCAAGTCTGTGTAAAGATCAAGTGGTGCATCCGAGCTGTAAAAATGGCTCCACAGACGTCCAAAAAGTACTGCAAGCCCTGCGTGCATTGTGAGAGGAATCTTCCAGAATGGTGAAACCTTGTAGAAGGGATTGACAATGACAGCTGCGATGAAAACTTCTTGGTCACACTGTCCCCAGTGGTGTTCAGCACTTGCAAGAACAGCTGTACAAGCTGTGAGATCAGTGCTATTTTCAATCTTGGAGTAACAAAAGTGCAGGAAACCAAATGAAATCACAACATTTTTGGGTCTTGCATGGGCTGCTTGATGAATATTTGTCATGAGGGAGATTGGTTCAAGCAGGGTTTTCCATCTATGAAGAGGATCAGTTTTGATTTGTAAACTTGTTTTTTTTTGCTTTACTGTGCTAATGCATGCCAGAATGTTGCATTTTTGATCGTGTTGATAGCAGTTTGAGTCTTTCTGCATGATTGTGCATCTCCGCTTGACATTAGATTATGCTCATGCCTTGTTACGAGCAGTTTAAGGGTGTTACAACTGGGATAGGTCTTCTCTCAAGAATCAATAATGACTCATCTCGGTTGAGAGCGGAATCTACTCTACAGATCGTAGAGGGTCAAGGGTTCAGGCTAGCACTAGTGCTGGAGACTAGTCTAGAGATCAGATCAAAGGCTACTAAGTTGGAGACTTAGTAGATCAGAATATCCAGGTAAAACCCAGTAGATTAGTTGAGAAAATACAAGTGTATCTACTACAGTTTGTATAGTGATTGCAGAGTGCACAGACCATGCCCAAGATAGCTAGAAAGTGTGTTGAAACATACAAAGATGGAAAGCATGGATGTATCCTAAAGTGTTCATGTGGAGGATGTTGATAAGCAGTCAAGATAACAAGAATAGAACATAATCTGGAATGTTCATGCAGAGCATGTTGATAAGCAGTCGCAATAGCAAGAATAGATGCGATAGGAAAAATAGATGGGGCTTACGTAACTGACTGTAACAAAGGGCAGGTCAAAGCTCTAGAAGATGGCAATATGCAAGATAGTGTGATAACCAGCATGTCAGCACTGCTCTGAGAACTGCAAGTGTTTTTCCAATTGTCGCCATCTGTATCTCACAGAGAATGGCAAGCATGTGTGTCTTGCTGCATAACCATGTAATTAACTCTTGTGCCATGTCCCCATAGATCCTATAGTCATCTTTGACCTTGAAAAGATCTCTGACAATAAGGTTCCACTTTAAATTATTTGTAAGTACCATTACAGATCAGTTACAATGCACACCACCATACCTGATGAGCCAAACAATCAGGAAAAACAATGTGTGGAAACTTCTCTTGTAACAGACGATGGGCCTTTCGTGATTCACCAGATGCATCTGTGGTGCATGCAATAACAGTGGCCCCCCATTTGGACTCGATCCTGTTGATTGCCTCTATCATCTGCCGAAGAAGTTCTTCTGCTGTCCGAGGATCTCTTGATGCATCATGAACATCAACTGTATGTAACTAGATTGACAATTAGTTAATATGACTACACCATCAGCCTTCAAGTTGCCTTTTTCTGTGCTGTCATCATAAAGCCCAGAAGATGGTGATGATTTTCACCCATCCAGCCATGACATTGCAAGGTTGCATTGGCACCTCAGCATTCCTCTTTAGCGACAGTTTGAGTATATTGAGGGTGTGTGGCATGACATGTTGTGTAAGGACTTTTGTGGAAGGTATTTGTGCTCTTGGAAAAAAGCGGTCACATAAAACTTTCCACTCATGATTCTCAACCCATCACAGTGGCAAACCAGCACTTGCAGTGAGTCTCGCGAGGCCAATCTCCCAATCAGCTTGGTCTGAAGCTGTCCAAACTTAGTCACTGAAACCATAAAGGGATTGTCCCAGTGCTGCAGGGGAAATAGGTGGAAGTAAGCCAGAAACAGAGCGGTACAGACCAGACTGGTTTAGACATTGGCATTTCCCCAGCTGGGATGGTAACAAGACTACCAAAAGAGCCGGACTGACCAAAAAAGAGTCATGGGTAAGGAGACTAGAGGATCCTGAAGCCACAGTCTCAGGAATTAGCAGGGTGGGCAAACTCGGGTATGCAGACTCTAGAACAGATGATGCATTGAGAGCCAGTGTGGTGAGAATGATTGGTTGTATAGTGGTACTGCCATTATGGGCCCAGTCAGCGGAAAGGCAAAAGTGATATGTGTGAGGCTCTATGAGCAGCTGTTAAGACTGTGCTTGAAGGGCAGATCCGAAGGGCTAGGCTTCAGCTCGTGCGCTGTGCCCCTTACCCAAGTACATGCCCTTAATTTCCGGCAGAGAATAATGATGACCAGCCAGATAGCTCAGCCGAAGCTGGCAGAACTAATAGGGGTTGTCCAGAAGTTGTCATATCCCGTGTTCTAGCCCCTATTTACGGACTGGACTTCCATGTTATCTTCAGATCCAATCTAGCTCCTATCCCGCTTCTCATTCCCCATATGTAACAACCCCTATCTGTCCGGATCTGCCTGACACTTAATTCCCGTCTCCATTCTCGATCATCCTGTCCATGTTTTAGTTCTGTCTCTATTCTGCTTTTCCGTTTCATGTTTCCTTTTCCTTCTTGTTCCTTATGATCGGCCTGTGTCAGTTACCCTTGCGCCTGTCAACTTAACCTTTCCATACGTTCCTCTCACAGCCTTGGAACTCCGCTCACTGCGTTCCTGTCACATATTCTATCATATATAAACCCTTGTAAACTGTAGTACATCCTCAGTTCGAATATCATCTTAGACTCTGTTTTTCCTTGTGTTTCCTCTGGGTTCGGAATCCTACTTTCCGACCTACCTCTGAGTCTCGGGATAACATCCCTAAGACTAAACCCCTCCGCCTCTACCTTTGGGTAGTCTACTCAGTATCAGTTTCTATCCAGACTTAGTTCGGGATAGTCTTCTCTTCCTATTCTGGATAACCCCTATTAGTTCCGTCCACTTTGGCTGAGCTATATCTCTGCTGTCCATTCTTATTCTGCCGAAGAAGTTAAAGGGCAGTACTTGGGTAAGGGGTGCAGCACACGAGCTGAAGCCAAGCCCTTTCAGATCCGCTTCCTGAACACGGTCTTAACAGAAGTCAGAGGTACAAGTTCCCCGGATGCAGCCCAGGTAGGAACAGAACAGGGGAAGACTTAACAATGGCTGGCGGAATATAGTTCAGCTGAGGATGGTGAAACCAATAGGGGTTGACCAGTGTCATGCATGGTATGCACTTCATACCATGACATATACAAAAAGCAAGTATAAAGGAGATGATTAGAGGAGTGTACAAGGATATACTTCACTATCATTAGCTCAGGTTTTCTGTTATTAAGTTGTATCTATAGTTTTCCATCAGTCTCTGTCTCTTTCCATTTTTCCAGGCTTATTCAGCCACTTGATTTCATCAGTGAGCCACTCAGATATGTTTGTAAGCATGTCATGTGATTGGTAAGATTCTGATTTGTAAGGATATTCCATGACTCATCATGTTTTGTCATGCTTTGTAATATTCTCCCCATGATTGGTAATATTTTAGTTATGTACTTTAGTAAGCAGCTGATTCAGCACATCAAAAGGCTTGGTTTGTAAGCACATTCTTACCAATCCAGTGATGAGTCATGCTTAGTAAGGATGGTTTCCAAAATGTATTTAAGGACTCCAATCCAACCAAATAAATAAGTTTTTCCCCTTCCATTCTTGTCTCAAACTGTGAGTACTGTAAGAATTTGAAGTGTAGGAAGTTTTTCTTCTTCCATTCCTGTCTCCAACTGTGAGTACTGTAAGAATTTGAAGTGTAGGAGTTTTCCCACTTTCTGTCTCCACTGTGTGAGATCCAGAAGAAAGTGAAGGTCTACGAGTTACCTCTGAAAACCATTGTATTTCATCAGTCATTTGTTGTATAGTATCTCACAGGGATCACCTATACAACCTTCTATTTGTTTTCATCCACATACACTAGTCAATACTCTCTCTTTTACAGGAAGAGAGACTCGAGTAAGGAGAACACAACAAAGTTGAAACAGACTTTCATTGGTTGAGACACGACCTACTAGGGTGTAACATACCTAACAGATATTTCCTATACAAAGGAATCACAGACACATTCAGGAGGATAATTTCTTTTCAACAGAAGGTAATTTATTTACTCTTTGACCACCCACAAACACCACATTATCAACCAAGAAGTAGAAAATCTGTTGACCGCGAACTTGAGGAGCTGGCAACTGTTTGTCTTATCAAAGTGTAGTTGTGATTGTCACTGCACCTGCCTACCGAGGTTTCTGCTTCTCTTTCTCATTGCTCATTCAAGCGCACATCATCGAGTCTCGCATCTACTTTGCTTACTCTGCTTTATCTTGTACTATTTTGTCTCTTGGATCACAATAAAATGTGTCCGGGTCCCTCAAGCAGCGAGCTGGGGGACTCCACTTGCCTAATAACCGTGAGGCCTTCATCCTGGCGTAAAATTTCATATAAGACCCTCAAGTAACAAGACACTGGAGTACAAAGGGAAGACTACTCTGGACTAGGTCCAGGTAGAAACCAACAAGGAGTGAACTACCCAAAGGTAGAGACGGAGGGGTTAGTCTTAGGGATATGATCCCAAGACTCAGAGGGTTGGCCAGGAAGTGGAATTCTGGACCGAGAGGAAACATGAGAATGAACAGAGTATAGGATGTTGTCTTTACCAGGAATCAATCCTGAGACACAGAGGGGACAAGAGACATGAGTGGGCAGAGTCTAGATGCAATATTCGAACTGAGGAAGTACTACATTTTACAAGGTTTATATATGATAGGATATGCGACAGGAATGTAGTGAGTGGAGTTCCGAGGCTGTGAGAGGAACATATGGAAAGGCTAAGTTGACAGGCGCAAAGGTAACTGACACAGGCCGATCATAAGAAACAGAGAGCAAAAGGAAACATGAAGCAGGAACAAGAATGATGGCGGAAATGAACCCATGACAGAACAATTGAGAATGGAGACGAAATGAACTGTCAAGTGGATCCAATGGATAGGGGTTCAATCAGGGAACATACAAATGGGGAAAACCAAGGGGAATGAGTCTAGACCAGATCCGAGAGTATGGAAGTCCGGACAGAAGAATAGAGGTAGTTACAAGGGGATATGCATATGGGGACGGAAACAGGAGTGAAGGCCAGATTGGATCTGACGATCTGATGGAAGACTGGTCCGGGGGTGAGGGTTAGATTGGATCCAAGAGTATAGAAGTCTGACCAGAAGATAGGGGTCAGGAACAGAATATGATAACTGGATCAGATCTGATGATCTGAAGGAAGTCTGGTCCAGAAATAAGGGTCTGGAATGCAGGATATGACAGCAGTGCATGGCTAACAAGCACGCATTGGATGAACAGCAAATTCACGCAGGTCAACGAGATGCACCGAGAGATGAAGATGCAATTGCAGGCACTTGTATGTGAAGTCTTGTGTACTAGTAGCTGTTTCCTGCTAATTTTGACATATAGTATGGGCAATTGGCCAGAATGATTCCCAGCATGTCTGGTTGATCAGTCAGCCAACAACACTGTTATGTCACCTGCACAAACAAAGCACTTTCTTTGGCAGCATAACCTGGATGCTCTATGAAGTGGTCCCACCACCATCCTCTGTTTGATTTCTTGCTGGTCTTTGCTATCAAGTCAGTTTTGGTGTGTCAAACATTGAGAGTAGTGGCTGCAGGTTCTTGAAGTGTGCCCCCAGCCGAACAGGCCAAAATCACATGTTTATAATGAGACTGCGTGAAGATATACAATCAATAATCATTGATATGGTGTTGACCAAGTATGGTATAGTCTGATACAGTAGGACCAGAGAACCGCTCAAAGTCATCTTCAGGTGAATGACAGTGAACTTCACCGGCTTTCCCACGAATCACGGTCAATGACTGTGACCTTGGTTCACTGACCGGCAGAACACTGATGGTCCACGCGTGCAATACGAGCGGGTCTCAGTAACATGTGTTCTTAGATATGATCAGAGACGAGAGCAAGTCCTTTGCTCATCTTGAATCAACGTGCCTCCTGGGAGATAAGCTTGTCTGTGAAGACAGTTGACAAGTTGGAGACTTGAACAGTGGTTGTGGCGAACATGCCAGTTAAACAAACAAGACCGCCGTGGCGTGATGGGTCTGGCAAGATGGCCAAAAATAGTATGTATCATAGTGACTAAGCTTCAGTCTGGACTGGCAGAACCCTTAGCGAGTTGTGAACTATCTGACATTTAAATCTGACATGCACTCCCGAACACGAAAATTATAGAAACTCCATGCCAATGCCAACTTGGAACCCCTTCCGCACACCATCGCTCCTGCTTGCAACAAGCGGCACCCCAAAGTTCACCTCTACTCTCACAGGATCGAAGCGGTATATAAGGCCAACTCCCGCGGATATCGAGGGTCTTCTTAGGCACCCTATTAAATTCTCGCCTAGTCCTTTCGCTGTCATAGGCGAAGAACAAAAGTGCAATCAGTACCTTGCTAGAGGCGCAAGGATCGGGTTTTACGCACTGTCGTCCATTGCATCCAACCTTCCAGCGTTCACAAATACGTGCGACTTGATGGGCCAGTGCGGTTTCTGCGGGATATCGGACACCAAAGAAACACCTGTCGACCAGTAAAGGTCACCGCCAAGGGAATCAACTAGCGCAGTGAGTTTTTAAAACAACCTTTCAACGTGATTTTTTTTTTAGAAATACCTCCATCTCGAGGGCCCATGCTGTTTGCCTTGAATGACCTTAAACTGAGTGGTCCGCCGAGCTGGAATCTATCTGCAAAATGGCTATGACCGGTAAGAGCCTTTAAGAAGCCAGACCGTGCAGCCAATGAGATGCTCTGCATACATGAAGTTATGTTATACCAACCAAACAGTAGCACGAGTCTCACCATGCCTGGAAAGAGGCGTCGGGAAATCTGGCTTTCAACCTCAGCCTTGTAGAACGACACGTCCCCTGACAGTCCAGCTAATTCTTGGGAAAACTTGCTATAGTGGCCACGCGACGCTGCGAGCTTATCGTCTCTCGTATCCTTTGTCCATGAATGAGAGATTGATGACTTGATGGTTTGACCAGCGTGTTCGCGGATGCTGTATGATCATTAAACACAAACGCAATGATATGACGTGTTTAGCCTGACCTTATTGATGCGCTTGACGCTAAATTGTTGATATGCCTCAAGACGGCCTGATATGCGACTTCGTGGACACCATGAACTCCCCAGTTGCTCTTCAGAAGCGCAGATTCAGTGTATTTGACATTGCACAGGGCGGGAAATCAAAACTTACATTTATTGCAACCTTTAACCCGTGTGAAATCTCCGAACAACTTGCAAAAGAAGAGAGATCTCGTTCCAGGCTGAACAGCGAAAGCTGCCCCGTTGTGCAGAGAGACGGCGAAAGAGGAAGCGAGAGAAGCCCGTGGAAAGACCGACGCGTTTTTGTTCCTGCGGAGTAGTGCCCTTCCAGGAACTCAGCTCCACCAAATATGTTGCGCACTCTGCCCGTGACACTCTGTGATAGTGGTACAACGTGAAGGTGTCATATCAATACTAGTAAAATGCGATGCTTACAACGCTACCCTCGTTATTACCGAATTCTGTTGCAGTTTTCAAGTAGAACCGGCCTTTTTCACGTGTGTTGACAACGATATCGATGTCCCCTTCTTTGGCAAGGTGGTCTCGACTCCTCTGAATTTTGGCGTCGACAGAGTGAAACAGGTCCGTCTCTTGCAGAATGTGACTTATGCCCCTTGCAGTATACAACGCTCCTTGCAGGGTGTTCGATTTGCTTGCCCGGTCATCTGTATGCCGCGCAAGCCATGGCTGAATCAACCAGCCTAAGAAAGACTTCCTGGTGTTGGTGGCACCGTCTACACGGACTGATGTGACTGATATTGATGTATCGAGGTTTTGATTAACCTATTGAGATCCGTTTCAGAGGCTATGCGAATGCGGACGAAGGAGACACTTACAAGCTCTGCAAGGTTGGAAATAGCAGACTCGTACTCTCCACGGAGTTTCCGCTCGAGGCGAGCCTCCTGCCATTTCTTGAGTGTTTCGAGATCGGGCTCATGAGGATGCGCGGTGCGCTGCAGCGGAGGACGCAATCCCTCCACCATTCGAGGAAGACAATTATTTCTCAAAGTTATTTTTACTTTGTATCACCGAAGCTTAGTCATCTATGGATGAGTTAATTGTGAATATTGAATGATTGATTAGGAAGTCGAACAGAACCTAATGTGTGACCCCCCTCTGAATTGACCCCCGTGGATATTACTTAATCCTCCATTTCTCGTTTTGAGTGGTTTACCGTGACTGCTTGCATCCACACTCAGCCAAGGCATATATACTTAAGTGTCTTGTGCGTTCAATTGCGCCTCGCACATGTTCTACTGACAGATTTGATATAGTTGTGATGCCTCTACCATATGACCTATGTGCTCGCGTCCAAAACGCTTTTCGAGCACGACACCACAACATAGCAGTGGACCACACAACGCAAAACCTCGGGATCCTAGGCATCCTGCTGCGGACTGGCTTCATCTCCAACGTCACGCGCGGAACCATCGAGTCAGCCTCTCCTACTGACTTCCTCCGCGTTGGCGAAGCCCAGCGCCGTATATGGGCCGAGCTTAAATACCGCGACGACCGGCCTGTCCTTTCGGATATGGAGCTCATTAGTAGACCCAGTAGACGCATTTTTATGGACATTGGGGAGTTGCGACGCATTTGCTCCGGACGCCGGGCGCAGACGATTAAACCGCTGGGCATGGGTGAAATTGCTGTGGTACGGACAAAAAGCAAGGAGCATGAATGGTTGGAGGCGCGAGAGGCTTTGCAGTTAAATTTAGACGGGGAAGTGATTTGTCGAGCTCGTTGACCCCTTCGAAGGTCTTTTATTGGTGCGCATCAGGGTTCATGATTTGTTCTTTCATTGAAGCTAAATTCGCTTGCTAGTTCTGTCTTACATATCATATAGACTTGTCCACCTCTTGATAATTGTATGAGGCGTGTGCATCTTTCAATACTTAGCACCCTCACAATGCTGGGGAGTTGATGTTCTGATCTAATTGTCTCGGTGATCACACCGTTGATAAAGGTGTGCCACGAATTTGTCCCTAGAAGGCGCGACTGTAGTCCTAATACCACACATGTTTCGGAAAGCTTGCGTGCTGATGGGCTCTTTTGGATCATAAGAAAACGAAGACAGTAATAGTTCCATTGGTAGAGGCAGGTATCATGGTACTTGTACTGATGAGTTCACAAACAAGGAGCGTAGTGACAGGAGAGTAATATGCGTCAAAATAAGGTAATGTCCCACAGACCCTCAACCCATCCTAGACCGTCACATCTGTTACTTAAATATTGAGGTTGATGGGAGTGCAGCCAATGCTGGCGACACCATTCTGGAGAGGATACCATTGGTTAAATTCTTAACTAGTGGATCTGGTACTCACGTATTTCTCATTCTCGCAGCAAACAGGCTGCTGGTTTGCTGTACAGCCCGTGGAAGCACCGACAACGTTGATGCCGGAACACGAGAGAGCCACAAATGCGTCCACTATTACAGCAACGTCAACCAGGCCGAGCTCGGTCAGGTTAGGCTCTGTTTGCGAATACTACAAATTTTTTGATTAGGACATCATTGCATGCTCGTAAATGCCATGATCAAGCTCACCATGGTGTCTTTTTCACAGCACTGGATGACACCAGTGTCGCATTGGCTGGCTTGAGCAGCAGCAAGGAGGGCAAACGGAAGGAGAGCGAAGATGTTGAAGATCATTTTTGCTGAGAGAAGGTGGTCAAGAACGATACTCAGTGGGCAGAGATGGGAGATGGAGTTACCTTCATTTTTTGCCTTGCTTTTATGCATTCTCCTTCGTGTACATCAATAGTTTACGGAATCTCACTAGAAATTCAAAGGTGAGAATTTTCAGTGTCTTCTTCGAATCTTGATCGGCCGACTCGCGCTAGTGAATACGACATACGGAGTCGCATCTTTGCTTCGAGTGTCATTCAACCACCAGGAGTTCCGCTAAAGATTCTTCTGGATTCTGATGTGTGCGGGTTTATTACGCTGTCATTCCGTACTGGTCTTGATGGGATCGTTATTCCGAATGCTGATTGGACGCTTGTTCTCGTCAGCGTTACATTCGTGGGTTGATTTTCATTGCCAAAAATTTTATCATCCTGATTGTTCGGGTCGGCGTTTGCAGGTTGGCGTTCGCAGCCCTGTAAGTTGCAGCCTGCTGCCATATAAAGACTTTGAATGATTGATGCGCCTAAGCGACTAATAATCCCGTTTTTCAGCGTAATACATTGTCGGTGTACTTGTACACAACGCAAATAACGCGGGGTATGGGGATGTCAGTCCAGCCATGCCTACAACAGCCTTGTAAATACCCACTACAATAAAGGTCTACACACGCCGTCCTCAAACAATTTCTATGATACCATCTAAACGTTCACGTTAATGGGTGTGCAGCCGATGCTGACCAGGCCATCCTGTTGATTATGAGATGCTATTAGTCGCGCTGGCCTTTGACTTCGATGTGAGTATCACTGACATAGGTATTGTCCTCGCAGCAAAGGGGCTCCTGGTTGGCGGTACATCCCGAAGAAGTGCCCACAACGTTAATGCCAGAGCACGAGAGGCCAACCAAAGCATTAACGTCAGCGAAGACGCTTACAATCCCCTCTTGCTCCAAGTAGGAGGCAGCATTGGAGTACTGTTCGAAGCATTAGGTTAGTGCGTCTATCGTGTGTCATTCAGAGAAATTTGAACTTGCAGTGGAGGTGCTGTTGCAACAGACGATGTCGCCTGTGTTGCACTGCTGTGCGAGTGCCAGAGAAATAATAGGGAGCAGGGCGAGGATGCTGGCGATCATATTGATGTGGTCAAGAATTGATATGCTGCATACAAGCCTGGTACCCGGGCTATTTATGTGTTCTCCAGTGTGAGCCACCTTTGTGCTTGCGATGTTAACTTCCGTTTTTTGGGACACGGAGATTGATCGTGGTATCCATACACTTGAGAAGCACCTGGCAATGACTCAATTTTTCTGTTCAGTACCTAGAGATTAGATTTGAATCATTCGATGCTACGTTATGATGAAGACGCGACCGTCACGTGACCGCGAGTGTATTCACTACCCGAACTCATGCCCGAATCTATTGATGACCTAACTCTAGAGTCCAGACTCGATGCTACGTTATAATGAAGACGCGACCGTCACGTGACCGCGAGTGTATTCACTACCCGAACTCATGCCCGAATCTATTGATGACCTAACTCTAGAGTCCAGACTCGATGCTACGTTATAATGAAGACGCGACCGTCACGTGGCCGCGCCTATCGTATTCGCTACCCGATTGCGAACTCATGCCCGAGATCCTAGTAGGAGATCCCCTGCATGTTCAATCTTTCATCCAAATATTTTCTCAAAGGACCGCCTTTTGCGCCCAACTTGATCCGCATCAGATCAATGTCACGGAAGATTCATGGTACTTCAGTTGCCTAGCTTCTTGACTCTTCACTATAGACAAATTGGGGCGTTGCTTGGTGAGCACTGAGGATCTGTATGACATCCAATCTTCAATATGTTTCTATGCCCAGGCGGCCAGGACCGGTTCTGTCTATGCTTCGGACAATACTATAGTACCCTCGTTAATACCACTGCGGGGGTCCGCCTTTCGCCCACACTCTGACGAGATTGTTGCTTTCCAATGTTCGGTGGATCACGCATTGACGTTAATAGGTGAACAAGCAAGACCGACCAGGCTATTCTGCAAGAAGGTCAATTCGGGTACTTTGACAACATTGACGACTAACGGTTTTGTTTTCTTCGCAGCATAGGGGCTCCTGGTTCGCACTGCAGCCTTGGGAGGTGCCTACAACGTTAAACCCGGAGCACTCGCTCTTGTCCCGACGTTTAACGATTCCCCCCTGCACAAAATATTCTGCTGCCTCTGAGGACTGTTGAAGAATGGAAGTGAGTATTTATTTGGCCAAGCAATAGTTTGGTGATGAACCGGTTTCTTGTCACAGCACATAATCGCTCCTGTGTCGCACTGCGAGGAGCCGGCTACGACAATGATTGTCAAGGATAAGAGAGCGACAATATGTTTCAACATCTTGTGTCGGGTTGACTGGTAATGTTGGTATGTACACAACGGGGTGGACTTGAAGCTAATTGACCTCCATGTATCCTGCTCATTTATACATTCCCATTGTTTGACGTTGTGTCTATGGGCTGTTGAAGTCCGTTATTTCTTCGCGAAGTTCAACGTTCAAATCAGCTACCGCAGACTATCGTCGGTGCAATTGCAGACATCCGACCTAGCACCGACGTGTACCTAAGGCCGCAACTACGATGGCACTCTCATGTCCTGGATTCATAAGTTGTAAGTGTTACTCTTTTTTTTGACCAGCGCATCGTACGATTCACCGTTTCGAAGGATGGTGCCTGTTCATGCATAAACAGCCCGTAAACTTCCTCAAGCGTCTGGTAAAATCTTCTTCAAGTGGAGCTTGAGTGCGCATTCACGAGATCGTTGCTTCATCTCTGCGAAATTTGGCCGTGTCTGTTAATCTCGCCTGATATCCGACCGGCCCTTATGCTGGAGAATAAGTATGTGGATTACCTTTCATTGAATTACCATTGAGAGTTTTTGCGTCGTCTTCAACGATATCTCCATGTGTGGTGTAACACACATTGCATGTACGTACTAATGTATGGTGCCTATTACAGTTGAATACACATCCTCATCAACACACGTACGTGCCGCGGCTGGAAAGCATCGACTCCAGGCATATTTCCGGATCCATTTTATTTTCTCGAGATGATAGTGATGCCTCGATGTCAGCAAGCTCTGCATTGTCAGTCTGCAATTATAGACTGTTTGTCATTGTCCAAGTGCTTGCCAGGGACCATATATAAATGTCTCCATATCTCCTTCCGTCTCTTGGATATCATGGATAGTTCTTCATGAATGATTCATTGCTACCGTCGACAGAGGCTATGATGATTCAAGATAGAGCTTTATGTACGCGTGTTCAACGAGACCGCCAGACAGGGGCTTTTAGCGTAAGACTTTGATCCGTTCTTGCAGGCACTCCTATAACATAGCAGGAACGATCATGCACATGCATCGTGCCCAACGGAAAACTTGTTTCCGACCCAACGCTTCCCATCCCGATCATTGTTCGTTGGAGAGGGAAAAATTACGCAAGTTACCATCCTAAATGGAACACAGCATCCTGGCCAGTTGCTGCGTGCACTGTTGTCTCATTTAATGATCATGTCCGTAGTTTCCGCTGTCCCAGCAATTGTGCACCTTCCGACGTTATCGCGCAGCGCTCACTTGTTAGTCGACAAGGCTTCCTTCAGCCTTGACAGGGGCTTCATGGATTTTTCGGCAAGGAAGAAGCCCGAAGTGGATTTTACAATTACGATAATACAGTGATATAAAGCAAGGAGAATTGTTTATACCACATGTCTGCTGCGCCGCGAACGGTTGACAGTACTGGAACGGTCCAAGTGGGATTTCAACATCCGTAAAGTCTGCACGATCTCACCTGTCACCACCATCAGCTCAGTACGACAATAACGACGAATGTCTCAACTCACCTGCAAGCTTCGGCGTATCCGCCTCGAAGTCATAGCGCTTGCTCCCGCTGTCCCGTTGTACGATGACCTTGAAAAGTGTTGACGATTTGGCGGACTGTTGGCATTGGATGATGCTCTTGATATGGAATGACACCGTCTTTCCGCTGTCAAAGACCGCTTTGGCCCTGTTTGTGGATGGCATGATCTGGAGGAAGGCTGTCATCACCGAGCCTTTGTGATGATGGAGAATCTTACATGTATATAAACACCATCAATAGCCAAGGTGCGTTCCTGACGAGCTAGCATAGGCATCTTGCGGTAAATGGTGTATTTCTTTATCGAAAATCAGAACCGCGAGGAAAACCCATTGGAAAAAGATAGCAAACCTTGTATGCTGTTGCATAGTCAGCTGCAGAGCTTAACTGCATCTCTGGGACATCCGATATCCGTTTGGAAATGGAAGCTGAAGAAAGAAATACTTAGCAGCTGTGCTGAGCATAAGGTGTTCACTAGTACCATTCGGGTCCGTGGTGCGTGCTGATCTGCTTTCGGGTTCGATGCCCAGTTGAGGCAGCGTGGATCTTTTGACCAGCGTCAGCTCGCGTCTACCGCCGAGACTAGCGACTGTGCGGTCGAGGTACGCCAACATGGTGAGTTCGTTGACGACTAGAGCATAGTCCTTGAGGTTTGCCAGTTTGCGCTTCCGGCAAACTAATTCAAGTACCTCCTGCATGTACATGCCCGCTGACCTGTGCTTATGGTGAAGGGGCTAGAGGCAACATGGTAAATCCGACTTACACTGGGATGGTGGTGGATATATGAACTGCATCAGCGGTGTCTGCAACGCGAATACGCAAGAACAGCTGGGGTCCATGGCTTGATGAAGGGCCCAAAGAAGACGATAGGATTGGAGTTGTACCGAAGACTGCACTTGCAGGGCCGGAGACGGATGGTAAGGTCAAGCCGCCTGAAGGTCCTGAATCCTGCTTCTTTGGCGCTGCCATAACTCTCGAGGGCCGTCGCTGTATCTTGGTCTCCAATTGTTCATTTTGTTGTACTGAGGAAGATGATTAGCGTTTGACAAACAAAGAAAAGATGCCGTACTTTGAAGTGGGGTAGCAGCTAGAATAGCGAATGCGTCAAACCCGAACTTCGATATCTTGCCCGTGCGGTCAGGTGCTGTGAAGAAGAGTATAAATCTTCTCCTACGCCGAGCGAAAAACTGGACATACGCGGGAAATCCTCATCGACCTCGCCGTCATCCTCTGCAATGCGCATAATCCAACCTATTGCAGAGAGCTTTGGGTCATCATCCTTAACACCTGCATTCAGTTCGGGCAGCCATCGCTCGTCCCAGTACGTCCATAAAGCAAAACCAATGACTTCTTCCATAGTTGCATCTTTCCGCACGTTCAGAGTCAGATGTTCACCACGAGGTTCGTTCGCATGCGGAAAGTAAACCTTGACGTCCACTGAAGCTGTCTCTCCCCGTCCAGATATGGCACCATATAGTTCACTGAATGGGTTGGCGGGACCGCCCGACGAAGCAAGGATAGCAGTAAGAGCAGATGCATGCTGGCGCGCTGGTACGACAGGCTTGCGTGTGAATGTCATGTCGGACGGAGCGTCAATAACAGGTAGTGAGATTGAGACGCCTCTTCTTCGTGTTTCTTGTTTTTGGGGCGGTGGTTCAGATCGCTGATCTGGCTTTGGAACTGGACTGATCATCTCGAAGTAAGTTTCGATGGGCTTGGAGTGAAGGGTTGGAAGAGACCCCTCGTAAACTTCGTCCGCAGCACGATGTTCAGATACCGGGCTGAGTCGTGAGCGTGCCCGGGTGTAGGGAGCAACGAATGGCGATGTTCCAAGCATAGAGATATTGGACCCAGATAACACTGAGGCAGTCCCTGATAGAATGGAGACCCCATCAGATGCACTGTCCGAGTGCATGCCTCGGGTGGCAGCGAAATCTCTATATATAAGGCGGTGAGCTTTCCAATCAAGCAGTTTATACAACACCGTACGGATCAAATTCGTCTACTTCATCCATATTGTCGTCTCCTGGAGCCACCAAATCATAGTCGTCATCGTTATCATCCTCCAACATGTCATCCTCGTCATCAGATGAAGAGAAATCGGGATTGAGGCCATGTGTCGGTACAGAGGGGACCTTTGGCATGGAGGCTGGTACACCTCGGCGCGCCATCATTCGCAACCTGCGCCTGGCCTCCATTTCTGCCGCACCTTTGAATTTTGGCACAAATGGAACATCCCTCGGAGGTGGCTCGAGAGGGGGGTCATCTTTCTTTAGCGCAGGTTGATGTTGTGGAGGTAGAGGTTGTGTGACATCGTCCTTTTCTGAAGCGATTGGATACGTATTAACGTCACTAGCAACATTGATGAAGTTGACGCGCGGCAGGGCAGCGGGAGCATCTGCTGCCTCGTTATGCATGTTGGCTCTCTTTGCGATGAGAGAGGCTCTTTTCGAGGTAGAAGCGCGTCGACCTGATACTCTCAAGCCAAACGCTCCCGATCTGTTGCCCATGATAGTTTGGTGATGCTTAAGACCAGTTGCCCCAGGGAAACCTGACGAGGACTTATCGTGAGCCTCCGATTCATCGTCTGATATAGGCGGACTGGAGGGATAATCGAGTTCTGGCCAACGATGAACATCGGCGAGTGAGGCTGCGAGAATATAAGGGTTTGATGTGTAGGATGGGCTCAGGGAGATTGTACGTGCGCCATACGGGTCATCGACGTTGCGCAGGTAGGACAGTCTTAGACTGTGAACTAGGTATCTGTGCATCAAAGGCATGAGTGCACCATCAGGATCACCCAGACCTTACCAGGCGTACCCTGGGTCACTGATGAGAGACATGACGTCTGAGTCTACCACTGACAGCTCGGTTGTGCCCTGACCTCGTCAGCAGAATAATAAAAATAACTTTAGCTTTTAGAGCAATGAATTATGAGATTTACAAGTCTGAGCGCTGAGCGATTGCGAGTTCAAGTTGTTGGTTAGACAACTTATAGGTACTTGCAGTTGGCCGGGTATAAAGATCAGTAACCGAAGCAGTAGTCAGCATGACAATGGCCACTAAAATGACCCGAAATGCCGTTGAAATGCCCATAGAAATGCTTCTTTGACCATTAAACTTCATTTTTTTTCATGGCAGCGCGGGGTTCAGCAGTCACCATTTTAATGCCCAAAAAAGATTTCCGACATAGTATCTCGACGACGACTGCACGTTAATTAATGTCGAGCCTCATCTCGAGTACCTGTGCAATGATTTGCTTAGCCATGGTAACGAACAACAACTTCGCAGGCCAGACAAAACGCAGTGAGATAGATTGAGACTATCAGCTGTGTTGGTACAAATACACTGGCGAAGTATGTATATGAGGCCTGAGGTGGAAACGACATCATATCAAGATTTCACAGCATCGCCGGAGTCTTGCTGTAGCTTATAAAATGTTTCCTTAGTACTATCTGCAACAGCCGCATGTTGTTCTTAGTGTTGATATATTCGGTGTTGACGGTCCTCCCCTGACCCCTTTTACCAGCATGTTGACTCTTGAATTTCAGAGAGGCGCTCTGGGCAATAGGGCAGTGATCCACTGCATCCCACGTTCTGTTTCTTGGTGGGGATGGGTGACTGGAAGGACACTACGAACCCATTTCAATAACTCGTGCTACCACATCGAGGCGTCAACTTCGTACCGGAGCTCGAGTGTGGCAGTGGCAGTCGACCACCATCAGCGCGTTGGAAGTGTGCCTTCTAATATACATATATGGTGTGGGTGTGTGCGGACAGGATTAACCAGCACGATCATTAATATCATATTGGCTGGCAGATGGTAGAGTTCGCCATCGTGACTACAGACCAAGAGGAACTGGATATCTTTGGGTATATATAACCAGAGACATCGGCGAGTGCACGCTTGAACTTGAACGCCACAATAAATGTTGTCGTTCAAACGAACCTAAAGTCACAAGGTACCTTGTCTGTACGTTGAGTGAGGCCTAGGCATCAGCTATGCGTCTCGTACAGCAAAATTTAGGACATTGCAGGTCAAGGTTATGGTGTCGACCAGCGTCGCTAGCGTGCCCCAGACGCATGCAAGGAGTTACTATCATATGCAGAAGGACAGAGACTCGAAATAAGACGAAGTATGCACAACTTGCAAGTTGAATTAGAATTTGCCAACCTGCAATGTTACGCCGCTCATAACATGCATCTGGGTGCATACACCAGTATGGACTACTTACAACCTGATGAAAGGTGAGTGGACCGGCCATCCTCGTTTATCCTATAGTAGCGGAACTGAGAATCGTGCTTGGCACATATATAGCTCGATGTGGAGCTCCATCAGCTTGAGCCCGTGTTATTCAGTGACCGCTGCTTCGGCAAGGTTACGCTCATAACGTAGACTGACCGAGTGGTCTTCCTTAGACGGAAGACAATAACTGCTTCGTTCCGAGTATGTAAGCGCGGTATTTGGGCCTTCCGTCGCAGAGACCGCCCCTCGGGTTTCTTTCAACGCCGTGGAGCGAAGAGGGGAATTCCAAAACTGTCCTGGATGCCTTTAGAGAATCATAAAAGAAGAGATGCCAATGGCATGTATCAGAATATGCTCTGGACGTCGTCGGCAGTCAATCGGCGTACGTTCAATTTTCAAGTGCAGTCACCGCATCTTGTGACAGAGCCAATATGGTCTCCCCTTGACGGACCCATCGAAGGAAGACATAAGTTATTCGCAAGCGTTGTGGTAGCTTGTTATCGTAGCGGGAACAACGACGGGCACCCGGGCCCCTCTCGGCTTTCTTTCAACATCGTGGAGCTCCAAAGCTGTCAAGAAGGTCTGGACGTCGGTATCACGTGATTACCAACCAATGAGAAGTGATTCACCAGGATTCCAGTCACAACTTAGAAGACGCACCTATCGTCGGCATCGAGTTAAAGTACCATGCCGAAACGGCGGGGATTTGGTTACTGCAATAAGATCCAGGCCTCTCCATAGGTATAAAGTCTGGCGGATTTGCTCCAATATTCTTTAGTTCAAGTCGCCCCTCAGCTACCTAACTTCAACGCTCTTTCAAAAGCACCCCAAAACCAATACTCCAGTCTTATAAAAATGTTTGTTCGTATCCTGTCTATCACATCCCTCGCTCTCCTGGCCATCGCCACACCCCTCTCTCTGCGCGACTCCAGCCAGTGCGACACTGGCAACATCCAATGTTGTGACAAGACTCAGTCGGTGAGTTTCGTTTATAGCACATCGTCTCTGTAACTCGCACTTATATATCGATACTAGGTCGATGAGTACAATCACAACGCGACGATGTTTAGGGAGATCCCCATCGTTGCTGATGTCCTCGGTAAGGTCGGTATCGACTGCACTCCAATCACCGTGATCGGCCTCTTTGCTAGCGGTGCGAACTGTCTCCAGCAGCCCGTCTGCTGCAGCAACGAGTCATACGTACGTATTCAACCTTCGTCATCTCTGGTATTTTTTAAAACGTTACTTTTGTAGAACGGTGTCGTCAACATCGGCTGCATGCCCATCAACGTCTTCTGAGCTTTGAAGGTAGCAGAGCGCGCTTGCGATGGGGGATAAGCGCTAGTTTTGGACGCGGTCGCTATCAGTTTGTTATAGTTTTACTCGGTCTTCAGAGGTTCCCTATTAGCAAAATGTCAACGCACGCTCTTTGTTTCCAGTTACGTTGATCATTGATCCGTCTGAGCGTTTGGTCGTTTGAGGTAAAAGTCAATATTTAAGCTGCTTCTAACTATACTTAATTATAAGTACCTGTCAACGTTAGATGTTTCTATTGAATGTTTGTTTCGTGCTCGAGTAGGGTCCTGCCAATTTCCAAATCTGGCAGGTGTTCAAGATCGACCTCCCATTCAGGGGGAAACCATTTCTGCTTTCGCCGAGAATCTAAAGCTTCTATCAGGTTAGTGTACCACCTTGTTTGAAAGTTGTCGGGACTTCTTTCATACGAGGGGTCATTGCATGCTTTGACACTGCGCTCACTTTTTCACTGTGGACTGAGGTTAAATAAATAATGGGCAACCCAGAAAGCTATCCTACGGACATGACCAACAACTTAATCATAGTGCTTCAATAATTTGCCGGACTTCTCTTGCCCTCCCTGCGAATAATGAAATTTGCTTCTTCCCGTCCTGCATGAGTTGCTCATAGCTATTTTCAATCTCCCGTCTTATCCATTGCTCGACCGTAAGGCATCGCTCTTCAGGAGTGAGCGCTTCTGGTCGAAGAGAAGGAATGGCTGCGAGTTCTGGAGATTCAGATGGTGCAAGTGACGACGGAGGGTGGGATGGACTGGAAAGGGGAGGGTCGTACGGTTGTGGCATCTCATCAACAACCATAGGTGCATCATTGTCATCAGGTGTTTCCGGTCGCGGGTGAGGACGAGGCGTGTCTCTAAGATCGTCCACGTCTACATCACTCGGATATTGGTCGCTATCGTCCTGAATGCGTACTTGTGGTACAGGAGTATGATCCACTCTCGTAAACATGTCGACCTTTGCTTCCGACTTGACACTTTCTGTTTCCGATATCATAGGGTCCGTCTCAGATTCTGAGGCTACCACCTCAGCCTCGCACAGGTTTGCCACTGTTGACTTGGACGATCTCACCGGGGCCTTCTTCCCAGTCAATTTAGTTGATGCAACTTTAGCGGGTGGCTTGGACGTCGAGACAGTACGTCCCTTTCGTCTCGTCTTGGGTGCTTGCACTTCCTCGACAATCTCTGCCTTCGCAAGTTCATCACCTGAGTCGGACTGTTCAGGCTTGGGATCAGGCGGAATATCAGCAACCCGTTTCTTTTGTCGTGCTCTTGAAACAGTGCGGGATTTGCTACCTGATGCGCTAAAAAACGGGCACTGTGTGCCGGATTTAGTGTCGCGCTTCTTATGTTCCCCTCTGTCGTGGTTGTGTCATATTATGTCTCAAGGGGAAAATTGCATGTACGTACATTGGATCATCGTCTGTGTCCCAGCCACCCAGTGAGAGGTTGCAATACAAGCAAGTCACGGTATCATCACCCTTTGTTTGAGGGGTGTACACGAACCCTCCTTGAGCCATCTAAGGATGACGAATGGGATTTGAAGTACGGCGCAAATGAGCGTGGGTACGCACCTTCTTTGAGCTAGCGCCGTGGTTATCTTGCCCATCATGAGGCCACAAGTCTTCGCCGAATGTCTGAAGACGTGCCTTCTCCATTGCCTTACTCGTTGGTAAGCGTTTCTTGTTCAAGAATAAAAAGCTGTCTTTCTTATAAACATCGTATGTGCTCATAAGACGCGTGAACGCACCTTCCATCGTCTGCGATATCCTCGCTGAGTCCGCACCGGACTATTGCCCATGCACAAGTACCGCCACACTTCTTCCAATGGATCTGAAAAGGGTCATCCTCCTCATCCCAGTCGCTCAGCTCTTTGTGGCAGAGAAAGCAAGCGACGCTATCCCTGTCTTCCCAGCTTGGCACCCAGTAGAAGCCTGCTTCGGCAAGAGTATTCGGGTTGGCGTTGAAAGAGGCAGGATGAGGCCATTTCACGGTTGACGAAGTGGAGTTCGACTTTGAGCTCCTTTTTACGCGCTTGGATTTGAGAAAGGAGTCGATGCGTGCTTGAAGGCTTTCCATCGCGGTTCGAGGTGGTCTTGGAGAGAGATCAAGGTTTGAGAGGGTCACGTGCACGTGCACCGATACACCAGGCCGAATTCCGACAAGAGCTCGCTGTCTACCACGATCCACAATTATATTCTAACGACAACCACAGCGACGACGATGAAAAGGACATACGGACGTAAGAACTCACGCCGTGCGCGACCAGACGCACCAGAAGTTGAGACTGTGCTTTCGCCACCACGGAAACGACCCAGAATTGAGGTTGAGATCGTGCAACCGCCGTCCAATGCGCATTTATCACCACCCAAAGTAACTAGTCCTATCCGAAGAAGTACAACAATGCCTGACGTGGGCTCAATTTCGAGCACGCCATCGAATATACGTACGCCGACTAAACCAGCACGGGATCTGAGCACGTTGTTCTCTGCTTCTCCGCATCGGACGCCCAACTCACCAGGAAGGTCACTTGGAGTGGTGAAGCGCATGCTGTCACGCTCACGCACAGAGTCGTCCATTGATCGCGATGTCGGTCAGAATGTCTGCTCATTAACCTGTGCGTATTAGTCACCCTACTGAGTTTAGTGACGCTAATATTACATCCCCTAGCATCGTCTAACACACTTTTACTTCCTGTCCATCATTCTCCACCGAAGATAACTTCCTCGCGCTCTCCCTCTCCAACACAGAGCACATCCCTACCAACAAAGCATACACGGACGTATGCTGGCGCATCACGTTCGTACCGTATCGCGCTTCCGGCAGCTGATCTCGCAGAGCCAGATGACTTGCGTGAATCTTATGCCGACTTGCGGTCCCGGTGGGGTGTCGACAACTCCGAGGATGATCCACGCCCTTTTGACAATGATACTCGGTCACTGAAGAGGACATCCAGCGTGGGTTCGCGGGTGCTAGCGAATGGAATGATGAATGATCTTAAGAGTATTACGGAGTTGCGGAGCAAGGGAGAGAGCAGACGATTTCTTGATGAGGTAGGGTATTTGTTCGAAGGCATAGAGAGTGGTTGTGCCATTGCACTCCGCAGAGCCAGGTGCGTACTGGTACGTGAAGGAACCCACAAGCTCATTTTCACCGTGAACAGCGTCTTGGAAATCGTTACTAAACTATGCGACCCGGAATTCAACCGTCGTGCGAAAACATCTGATTTTTATGCTCGCACTTGGGATGTGTTCGTTGGGGCCCGTGGGGAAGGTCCGGACAAGGTGTGCTCCTTTTTTTATTTCATGCCTGTCGGCCCTTTCCATGTCACCCGCCACAAAACGTGAATTCAACCCTCGACAGATTCTTGATGCCACCATCTCCTTCTTTGCGTTCCTTTCTACCCGTGACCCCCAAACCCTTTCCGAACTTGCTCATAGACCTAAACTCGTCCCCACTCTCCTCGAGATCCTGCGCTCCGTCACTCCCACCTCAGACATGAAGGGTGATGGGCTCAATCAGGGTATGTCTTATACATTGCAGTAACTCCATGAACTTCTCCGACATAATTTGCTCTTGATATTTGTCGATGTGACCACTCGCTGACACACTATCCAGGTCTGAAGAAAGACATCCTTGCACTCGCCCTGTCGGGGGTAGATGCAACGGGCCTGAAAACATCAGGCATAATTCGCACAGACGTGGCGCCGGTGAGTAGGTTTTGCAGCAGCTGTCAGGAATGATACGATAATTGGTTTTATTCGTTTGCTTGGGGTTTCGTGACATTGTATTGGCATCAATCACGTCATGGTGACTATCGGCGGTAGCTCAAAGCCCTTGCAGACGTGATCACCAAATCAGGAGTGATAAAGGATATACATGGGGTACGTTATACTCTCATTCCTTTGATTTTGATGCCCTCGTTCATTGCTCCTCATTTCGTCCATACGCGACCCGTGTTGTGCCTTTGTTGCTACGAATGTTTGATATCTCTCCTGAACTCGTCGTGAAAACCATAGCTCTCCACCCGCACCCTGCTCAGCACTACACTCTCGTCCTTGCCGCCTTCCCTCCTTCCACCTGCATTTCAGACCCTCCCATCGATCCTCAACTCCCTCCGTGCCGAGCTCCTGCTTGTGCCTCCACGTGTCAACGCTTGGGAGAGGGGGTTGGAACTGTTCCCTGGTTTTACACGCTCGCATATAGCACTTGGGAAAAATGGGAATGCAACGAGAAATAGGAAAGAAAAAGAAATACGTAAACATTCAGATCCCCCGATAGAGATCGCTACTCCCTCCCTCGCTCACATCCACGCTTGTCTCCGGCTCGTAGATGCCTACCTCTTGGAAGAGTGGATGGGCCACATTCCGTCCCGTTCTGGTGTCACAAGCGATGGTTTACATGGGACTAGAGAAGAAGAATCAGAAATTCACCGTGCACTGGCGGATCCGGCACTTATAGACGAACTCGTGGAGCTGTGCGTGGCTGCTGAAATTCTTGTGCAAGATTGCGTACGGGATTTGGATACGATGAATAAAGAAGGGGCTGATACTGTAGAAGCAGATGCGGAGGAAGGTCAGGGTGAGCTTGGTACGTTTTTGGTTATCTTCTTCACTTCACTTCACTTCCCTGCTTCGTCCCTGAACTCTTCCCCAAACCATTCCCACATATTGCTCACATACTTGTACACATTTCCCCATGAATATCAACCTTGACGAACGATAAACTGATGCTCCTTTCCACACAGCACGCAAAACCCTCTTCTCGACCCTCCGTATCCTTACGTTACTCCCGTCCTTCTCATCCGCGCATTCCCGTCCTTCATCCTCATACTCTCACTCGTCCCCGACATATTCTGATACTCTCCCTCCTGACTGGACACCAAGCGATACAGCCCTATCCCTTGTTACGCGCGTAGTGTTACGTGCACAAGCTGGATGGGTTGAGAGTCTTGGCGGTGATGGGGTCAAAGAGGAAGGGGAAGAACCAACACAAAGGAATATAGAACATGTGGTAAAAGCGGAGCAGCTAGAGGACATAGATACTTCATCTCCACCTCCACCTGACTTCCGAGGTGAATCCACACGTTCGCCTCGAAAACAGCCGCCATTTCCTGTTCCTTCACCGTCCAAATCTATGCATAAACCGGTTTCTGCGAGCAAAATGAATGCATCAAGTAAAATTCGCAGACAGGGTACGTCGAATGGAAACGGTACGCCGAGTAAAGGAAAAAAGAAGGCCATATCAGTCCCGACGTATCCCCTCACACGTGTTGAGTCCTTTGACTTGCTTTGCCTCGCGCTCGGGTTGCTTCTGAACTGGGCATCCGGGGGTGTTGAAGGCGAAGGGGTGTGTGAGGGGATGGGACGCATTCGTGAGTATTTCTCTCCCCCACTGTTGACTTTTTTTTATCGACGACGCTTTTCCTCATCACTGATACTTCTCGCATAGTTCTCTATCCCGCCTGCTCTGCAACTCGCAGCTGCGCACACATCTGTTCATGCCCTCCGTCCTCCCAGATGCCGCTGCTTTCGTGTTTGGTGTCTGTGTATCAGGCATATTGCGGTTCAGTATTCGCATCGACTGATTATTTATCGCGGAAACGAAAAATCGCATTTAGCCATGAACGCAAACCAAGCTTGGATGTCGGTCGAAAGCCGTCATCTGCGCGCCAAAAGCAAAATTCTCCCCCTGCGAGCCCTAGCTGCCATTCCACCTCTCCTAGACGTAAAATCCCGTCCTCCCAGCCCATATTGAACACATTCAGCATGTTTCAATCTCCCGAACTCACTTTCCTGGCAGGGTACACCGCTGTCCTGCTCGGCCTCCTCTGTACATCCACAGCCCCACACGAAATCCAAGTGCTACCCAGTAACCGATCATTGATATTTGGCGATGTGCTCCTCGAGACGCTTGTTAGAGATGTGCAAGATTTTTTGGCGCTGTATGACGACCTCGAGGGAGAGCTCAGTAGCGAGGGCGATATCGTAGATGCGGATGCGGATGTGGGCCCAGATGCGGATGGATGGCGTGGTGGGGGACGAAGGCAAGGTGGGGGAAGGAAAAGGGGCAAAGCGCTGGAGAAGAAGAGCGAAGACATAGCGCGCGGGGTGTTGAGAGCATTAGAGGTGCTGCGAGACGATGGACTAATGACATAGTCGTTGATACTTGCTTTTGGCTGGTGACGTATCATTTTACCATAGCCGATACCTGCAGGGAACGAACCACAATTCGCATCGTCACGGAAGGTTGACGTTAGAGAAGCGGTAACACTCACGGTTCCACCCTGTCAGGCGCGGCAGGAGACCACTCAGGATCTGCTTTCGACTCAGAGTTGAGAGAAGCGCTGGCCAGGGCTACAGGTTACACTGAAAAACGGACAACTTATATTACTTGATGAGTTCGAAGACTCGGAAGAGCTGATCACGAGCAAATTGACGGTCCAGACCATCCCCACTAGGCATATCGTTTTGTTCATGTCATGATGCCAGTCCTGTCAAAAAGTAGAAACACATAGCCTAGCAGCGAATACTCACCGGTTAGCACACTGGGTGAGGTGAGGGTGAGTTCGCGTCCGAGCCGCTCCGAACCGCTCGGCATCTCGCGGTATTTCCGCATAAATTCGGACCCGCTAGTTCAGTTCGGTGATCCTCGTCTTTCCTCAACGTCCAGCTCGACGACCACGACAGCGACGTCCATCATGCTTGCCCGCTCTGCAGTCCGTGCTTTTTCCGCCAACTCCCGTACTTTTTCTTCGTCCGCTGCAAGACAGACGAAAGTCGCCGTCCTTGGCGCTGGTGGAGGCATTGGACAACCATTGTCACTCCTTCTTAAGACCGACCCCCTCGTCACCTCTCTCAGCCTCTATGATATCCGTGGCGCACCCGGTGTTGCAGCTGATGTAAGCCATGTTGATGCTCATAGTGAGGTACGTCGTTACTCGCTACATACGTTGACCATGAGTTAGTTCAATCAACTTTCAAGGTCTGTGGTTACCCCGCTGACAAGCTCGACGAGGCCCTTGATGGCGTCCAAGTCGTTGTTATCCCTGCTGGTGTCCCAAGAAAGGTGCGTTTCCTCTCCCTATCCTCATGCCTTATTGCATAATACTGACCCTGCCTTTCAGCCCGGTGTAAGTCTTAACACCTCATTTGTTCCTCTGTTCTAATTCCTTCGCTAGATGACCCGTGACGATCTGTTTAATGTAAGTTATACATACCCCCTATAACATTAGCTCCTGCTAAGCCTATCTTGGAAGACCAACGCTTCCATCGTCCGCGACCTCGCAGCAGCAATTGGCCGTGTCGCACCTACTGCCCACATTCTTGTCATTTCAAATCCTGTCAACTCCACCGTCCCCATTGTTGCCTCTACCCTCCAGAAGGCTGGCGTTTACAACCCTGCACGCTTATTCGGTGTCACGACCCTTGATGTCGTCCGTGCTGCTCGCTTCACCGCTGGTATTGCAGGTGTTAAGCCCGCGGACACTCCCATAACTGTTGTCGGTGGTCACAGTGGCGCAACTATTGTGCCTTTGCTATCGCAGAATGCACACGGAAAAGCTATCACAGGCGATGTTTACAAGGCTCTTGTCCACCGCATTCAGTTCGGTGGTGATGAGGTCGTGAAGGCTAAAGATGGTGCTGGTAGCGCCACCCTTTCGATGGCATATGCTGGTGCCAAGTTCACCAATTCTCTGTTACGAGGTTTGAATGGCGAAAAAGGTGTCATCACGCCCACCTTCGTCGAGAGTCCTCTTTACAAGGACCAGGGTATCGACTTCTTCTCGTCCAATGTGGAACTTGGTGTAAGTCACAGAAGCAAGCCATTCAGTTGGTTCGTACTCAAGTACTCTATAGGTCAATGGTGTCGAGAAAATTTACTCTCTCGGGCCTCTTTCCGCTGAAGAAGAGAAGCTGATGGAGGCCTGCTTGCCTGAACTCAAGAAGAACATTCAGAAAGGCAAGGCGTTTGTTGAGAGCTAGTAGATTGGTTTGTTTTAGATTTGCTGTCCCTCAAAATACTTTTGTCATAAGCGTCATTTGTTCAAGCTCGCGCATAAACGAACACCTTTTTGCAGCCTTGTCAGGTAACCGAGGTTGTTAAGTGAGTATCCACAGGCTGCAGCGAACTGCCACAGGTAATAGATCAATTGACCGATCGCGTTGATTTTCACAAAACTTTCACAAGTTGACCGCATAAATGTACGATATAGTTACGGCGGCCCTGAGTATAAGGTCAGTGGCGCGTGTGATACTCGGTGCGCTCTATCGTGATGCTCACAAAATTTAAAAGTGAACCAACGTTGAGCAGTTGACCCTTGCTTGGCTTGATGGCACGTTGCTTATCAGATATATTATAGTTGGCATTGCATCTCGTTGCGACCTGATGTCAAACCAAAAACGCTTGACATGATGCCCCTGGTTGGAATTATCGGTTATTATATATTCAACCTACCATGCTCAGCGACACTAGTGCTTCCCTCCTTCGGGCTCTCTCTTAAGAATGGATTCACGAACCTCCATTGCCCTCTCAACCACCCTCCAGTTCCGGGATGTGAGCGATTAATACTTGTTGACATTTGCGCTTCACTAATTTGTAATCCTGGCACTGACAGTATTTTTTCGGTGCTATCATTTCTCCCGTAATGATTTGTCTCCTAGCTAATAGGGCTCTTGCTAGTATCACTAGCGGTTTTTTGGGTGCGCGCTGTTGCCATTTGTTCAGCCAACCTTCATAAATAACTGGACACAGGTCTACGACTGTTTCCTGACCTTGGACCAGGAGGTGATTTCACCTTCGCGAGATGTAGCCTGTCGATCGACAGACTAACTGGCATGTATAGATAACTTTGATTTATGGGCCACCGTGGAAGAAAGGACGCATTCTTTATATCATGACGAGATACTTGCCAGCCTTCTTGCTCTGTCTACACATATACAGTGAGTTTAAATAGTATACTCTATCGTCAGCTCGCAGCTAACTAGGATATGGAAGTGAACCATCTCCAGAATGAAAAATTTGTGGTAAGCACTTGTTGAAAATTGATGTCCGCACTGAGGATTCGCCGATGTAGACTTGTAAATCCCTACATTCGATGTGGTATGGTAAGTGATGTAATGTGATTACTTATTCCACTTCAAGCTCGTCCTTCAGGTGCTGCTGCACTCTGCGTAGCTGGTTCAGAAGGTATTACGAATTTTCTAGTTGTATCCATGCAGAACACTCATGATCTCCAGGTATCTTCGTCCTGCGCACTTATGCATTGTGGGGAAACAAGAAATCCATTCTGGGCCTTATGTTGTCAACGGTACTCGTGCGCATGCTGCTGCGTTTCCCCGCATTCCGTACTTTGACACACATCTCTTGTTTCAACCCTCAGTGCCTGGCGATCTCGGACGTGGTAATGACAACGGCAATTTCGAGCCAGTTGGAACGTGAGTGTCTCCAAGAAGAGCCATCTTCAACAAATAACTCGGTATGGGTCGACGACAGTTCAACTATCAAACAGGGGTGGGGGTTGTTACTCACTGTCCCACAACAAGATGGATGGAGTTCCTTGGGCACTTCTGGTAGCATTCGAGCTTGGTGAGATCGCGTAGCTACAAATATAGTCGAGTGCTCATTTTTTGCCTCAGAGATCATAGTACTGACCATGATTCGTGTATATTGGGTATACCGCGAAAGAGGGTGCCGGTTGCTTGATATCCTTCTACAACACAACATTTTTTACTTTGGAACTGGACTAAGCAAGTATAACTTTCACGGCTGTCAAAATGTAACTAATTTTTCAATCCTAGCACTATCAGTATTCAATATTTTAGCCCTCCAGTACCTGCCGGTGCGCACAAATCTGAGTTCAACTCAATATCGGCTGAGTGTCCTGATCATTCCTTACGCAGTACAACTCCTCAAATATGTTCGGGACGTTTCAAATCATCATGCATTCGATCATCGTTACTCGGATGCACCTGCAGTTTTGCAGCACCAGTCAAATTTACGATTCATCTGAGTCTGCAATGACACCATACTCTCACTTGACACATGTTGAACTTGAGATGTGTTCCCACTCAGATGCATGATGGATTCAATGAAACTTTCTCATTCAGATATTTTTCCTGTTGTATTGCAACTAGTATAAGGCTGTTAGCATCAGGAAAAAGTGAGGGCTACAGGTTAGCACTATATAGTCCATGTTATACGAGTAACTGAATGGCTACCCCCCACTCTGGAGCAACTGGTAGTCATATAGTGTTGTTGCAATGTAGCTTGTGATAGTATCCAATTTCCATGCAGCTAAGTAGCTGGACTGCCATCACCGAAATTCCTCAAACTAGATAAGGGCAGGTCAAGGCAGGTCAAGACATGGAAGGTCACAAAAGGTGTACCAGATATTGGACTCAAAAAATTCGGAGGACAGACCGGGTGCAACAGATGAGATATCAGAGTGAGACAGCTACGAGCACAACTAATCTATACGAGGAGGTGTCACGAGTACCAAACACAAATCATTATTCTTTCCTTTCGACTGTTGGTATTAAGCGCCCATTCCCAGCGCTAACTCCAAAGAAACCTACCTACGTACCAATGCTGACTAAAAACCCTAACCCTACTCCAGAAATAGACGCCATCATGTCACCTGACGTATCACGTGACTTAGCACGTGACCAATACCAGAACCTATCCGCAGCAGCTTCTTTCCTCATGATGTCATAGTACGCTTTCACATTATCACATCGTACGATTCCGTTTCCTATTTTATGATTGGCTAGTAGTTAGAACTCAGTTTGTATCTCCACTTTAATATATGTATATAGTTAGGTCGATTGTAGTC
>QFEN01000769.1:11773-21895 GCA_003316125.1 Auricularia polytricha
ACGAACACTGATCAACGACCATCAGTATATTGCATAGATCCCTGTTTCTCAGGACTCACTAGGCAATAAACCAGCAAAAGAGACGAGAAACACGATCCACCTCTTCTGATCTGGCGCAAACCTGTCATAAATAGCTTCATGCGCGGTGGACGCTAGCAGAGGGCTTGTTTCTGCAACCATCGTGAATTGCGAGCGAAACCTCACTTACAGCGCGGGAGAGATTTATATGCATGCCCAACCCCTGTCAAGGTGGCATCCTGTGACCTGATGATCAAGATAAGTGCTACGGACCGGAAGAAGCAGCGAGACGTACTCGTTGCAGTATTAGAATAACTTGCCGAGGTAAAAATTCGGGTATTTGCTGCCTCGAGGTAGGGAAGAAGCTAGAGGTATTCTCAGCGTGCTGGTGCAATCCTTGACATGTTGAAAGATAGTGTGGGCCCGCGTAATCATGATGTTGGGCGTCATCTTCCGAGTCGTAGTATCACACACGTCAAGGAAAGCCCTCAATTGTAGTAATAGGCATTGTAAATCAAAGATGGCGAGCATCGGAGCTAACACTGACAGTTGGCACGGTTTCGGTCTGCCAGTGAGCCGCGAGATCAACAGTGAGGAGCATGGGTGACTTAGTACAAGTACTACCGTTTATTACTTATTTCACTGAATACAACTTTTGGTGGTCTGGACTTGTGAGCTTGAGTGCGCCCTGAATGCGCTGTTGCAGAAGTCTATTCAGCGGTAAAAGGAGTGTTCTGAGTTGTACCTACTAAACATTAAGGACAAAAAGTAATATAAGTGGGAAAAAGGAACCGGTGGTTTTCCTGATGGCCATATACTCCAACATTAGGAGATCATGTCGAGAAACCGACATCTACGCTGGCCCTCATGTGATCACCATAACGAATCGTCAAGAAAATGATCCTAGGAAAGAAAAAATGAAGCGGCACAATGTCAGTATCCTCGATCTTGCAGTGAAAAAAACCCTCACCCTTGTCCAATGAGCGCAAGGACAGCTGCAATGATGTTTGTCCAAGCAACACCTATGCGTTCGATTGATGGAATGACAAGAGAAGTCGCAACAGACAGAATTATTGCTCGAATCGCTCTGGTGGGTAAATGAATGAGTTCGAGGTTCATAGCCGTGATATACCAAGGAGACTGACGCGCTAGCTGCCGTGGCTTCTGCGCTCCGAGAGCGCACTACATCCACATTATAAGAACTAATAGGATTCATCACGAAGTCGACCTGCAAAATCATAATCGGTCAATTACCCACGCTCAGGGCGAGAGAAATTAGCTGGGAGGACTAACCCCCACTCCGTTCAAAAAAAAACACAATAAATTCAACGAAAGGCCAATTGGGCCCCCAACATACGTCGTAATCAGCCCCGATGCCACAATAGACAACGGGACCAAGAACAACCCTCCGATCCACGTCACTCTCAAGCGGTCTTCGGGGAACCACACTCCTTGGCGCTTCTTCCGCCATCTTCTGACTACGATGTCCGATAGGCGGCCGGCAATCGGTGCTCCGACTGTTAAAAATTGCGTTGGTGAACCGCGAGTACCATGCTCTGCACTTACTGAAGTTTCCCAGTCCGTTTGGGAGGAAACACGCCCCGATGATGGCCTCATTCGTGATTCCATGCCGGATGCCCTGCACCGCGATCAGGATGCGATCAGAAGATGACTGTCAGCTTACGATAGTATGCGCCAGCGACAAGAGGAGAACTACATTGCTTCATGAGAGAATGCACTACAAAGTCAGTATCAACGCACCGTACTCATTGAAGAGTATGAGAGTGGACGTAAGCATCTACATCCCCTCAGAATCAAAAGTTTGTAACCAGTGCGCAAAATGCACTCACGACCGCGAATAAGTTTGGACTCCGAAGCAACCAGAGACAGCTCAAAGGATTAACCCATGCGACATGGATCCATCTCCTGCGCTGTATTTTATCAATGCGCAATGTGCCGGGATGGCTCGTCTCAGGAAACAAAAGGAGTATGAGAAGAAATTCAAGCAGGCCCCATACACTAAGGGAATAGTGCAAATTACGCCAGGACCAATACTGCGCCGCTGCACCTGTTGAAATGAATCGCTGGAGTCTGCATGCATAATGGTTCCCGAATATATTTACCTCCAAGAAACGGGGCAATAGCGAACCCAAAAAGTGTGGCCTGAGACAACTGCGTCAACACCAAACCATTCAATCATCAGGATCACTCACACCAAAGAATGTACCAATAGCAGTCCCCCTCTCCTCCAATTTATAGATGTCACCAATAACACCAGCACCCAACGGTAATCCCCCAGAACATCCAAACGTCTGCACGAATCGCCAGAATAACAGACTTCGCAACGAAGTCGACATCGCGACACCACAGCTCCCGATGCATAAAAATGGCATCCCCCACAAATACATCGATCGGCGTCCATCTGCAGGGTTGCTGTCAGAACTCAAAACTACCGCGAGTTCACGACACGCTGTGGATGCACGCACAAAAAGATGAATAAGCAGCCCAAACCAACGATCCGACAGCAGACGCGAAAATCGACAGACTAACGGCCAAGCTGCGCAAATCGCTCGATCATCAAATGTCACATCAGATGAACATGCAACACACACCTGGCGACAGCATGCGTCGCGTCGAGATCTTTGGCTATCTGAGGGATGGAAGGCACTAAAGCCGCTGAGACGAACACTGATCAACGTTCGTCAGCACCGCTCCTCCGCATTAGCAGTACACTGCAACTCCCAGTACTCACTAGGCAACAAACCCACAGAAGAGACGATAAACACGATCCGCCTCTTCTGATGTGGCGCGAACCTGTCATAAATAGCATCAACATGCGCGGTGGACGCCAGTAGAGGGCTTTCTTCTGAAGTCATTGGGAATTACGGGCGCACCCTAGCTTTCAGCGGCGCGAAAGAGCTTTATATCATGGCATGCTCGGGTCCGAAGAAGCCGCGTGACGTTTATTCGAACCTGTCTATGCCTAGCGTAGTGTCCAAAGAAGCTGCGTTACGTTCATTCAAACCTACTAGTTCGGACTCATCTGTCATCATTGCATCCAAAGTTATTGGTGTTGATCAATCCCGAACATGCCGTCATTTCTCGCACTGCATCTGCAAATGTGCATGCACATTGCACACGCCCCGAACCCGGAGCGCTGGACTGAGAACGATTGGTGCCACCCCTCGTGTTGTTTCGTTATCGAGAGCGTCTGGCAGGTTGACTCACGTGGGTCTCCATTCCTTGTGTCAGAAGAAGCTGTATTAAAACCATTCAACTCAAGCCCAGTCTAGCCTAGATTGGAAGAGTAAACCGATCTCGCGTCCGAGAGCCGTCTTGTTTGGAATGTATCAGAGACGAATCAAAAGCCTGGCATGACCTTTCTCCCTAGTCCCATCATACACACATATTCGGTTCTGTTTTTTTTGACCATGACGAGTTGTACCGCGCCTTCAGGAAACTATAGGATTGAGAGCGCCAACTCGAAGGGGTTTCTGACCGTGGAAAATGGGAATCTCTCCTCCACTCAGAGGACTCCCACAGCGTGCAAGTCGTGCGTCACTGGCAGGCTCAAGATTTCCTGTATCCCTGCAGTTAATCATTGTAACGGCGACAAGCGTCAATCCCCGACTCGGAGTGGCAAACGCGCCGTGGTTACAAATACAGAACAGGGAGTAGGCCTTAGATACAGAGGACTACATAATGACTAACAAATTTCGGCCAGCTGCAAAGAAAAACGGAAGGTACAATGTCCAATTGTGTCATGTGGTACCTTGCTAGCTAACGTTATTTCCCTAGAACTATGAAAGTGAGGCAGCGGCACTCGTGGGTACTATATCTTCCATGACAAGCATGCACTAATGATCTGTTTAGGTCAAGGATGGAACGTGGACCGGGAATACTGCCAGCACGATCAACAAGTTCGTCGATGGACCGACACATTAGAGCATTCGGTGTATGAGTAGGGCATGGGTCGGACGGGCGTGGGGGATGTAGCATTGTTATTGCTTCTGTAATGTTTTGGCCATTGGGAATACAATTGTTTTCACTTGATTTGCGTCAATGTGCGGATATGCAAAAGATCAATTGGGAGCTACGACGATATACTGGAATCTACGCTACACAAACGCACTCGATGATACAATATCTCGCTCGATGCGAGTCGTTAAAAATCTACTGTAAGTCTCATCTTTCTCCGAAAATATACGTGAATATTGTCGCAATATCCACATAGATTTTCGGAGATATGGCTAGGACCATTTCCCACTGGATCTGAGGGATGGAAGGCACTAAAGTCGCTGAGACGAACACCGTGACTGACTCGATCCTATCAACGTTCGTCAGCATCACACATCGCATTGGCACTGCAACTCCCAGGACTCACTAGGCAACAAACCAGAAAAGAGACGATAAACACGATCTTCTGATGCTGGCGCGAACCTGTCATAAATAGCTTCATCTACGGGTGCATCCTCGCTTACAGCGGCGCAAAAAAGCACTATGCTCGGGTCCGAAGAAGCTGCGTTACGTTTATCAAACCTAGTCTGCATAGCATGGGATCCGAACTCGCGTCCGAGAGTTGCTCCTCCTCTTGTTTCGTTCGCGCACGTTTGACGGATATGAAAGGCGTATTCTTCACCTAGCCCGCGACATCATACGTAGTCAACTCTGCTTTTTCAACCATGTCAACTCTTCCCCTCTCTCCTGGACATTACATGATCGAGTGCGTCGGCTGGGAAGGGTTTGTGAGCGTGGACAATAACGATATCTGTCTATGCCCAAAAGACTCTAGCAAAGTGCAAGTTGTACGTTAACCTCAAGCTTCCTGCCTCCCAATCGCTTATCGTAGATAATGTAGTGGAAACTGACGGACCTCGGGGACGGCTGGATGAACTTACAAGGCGTATCGCCTAAAGTGGAGGAAGGCAAATTTATTTGTATCGGAGATGTCAGTTGTGCCTTGTTTTATTCCATGTGCGCACTCCCCCCTGACTCATATATATGTATCCAGGCGTTCTACTACCTGGTTTACGGTAATGAAGACAAGCTGCACAACTTTCAGCTTGAGAGAGATACGGGGAGCCAGGATACTTTTCGGTACGTGCTTCTAATGACTAGTAAATGGTGTACCAGGTTCAGTATCGACACGAAGGGTGGCGTGGGTGTATAATAATGTTCATCTGTACTGGTTCACCGGTGGGGGATGCGTGAGTCTTAATGGCATTTTTTTTTCGCCTCCGCTTACAAGATATGTCAACAGCTCGCGCTCACTGACAACACAACGTCAAAATGGAAGTTTACAAAATATTCGATGTGATGCACTGAACAACGAAGCAAATACGTGTACGAGAAGCTCTGTATCACCTATTGCGCACGCGTAAACCCATTTTCTTGACTGTAATTCTGAATATAAGAACTTGAAGCCTGTACATACATCGTCCGGAGTCTCGAACTAAACACCCATATGAACAAATACGATCTCCTGTTCTAGTGAAATCTTCTTGCGCAACAACTTCACAACCTTGTGCAGCGCTACCGCAGTCTGCGTGCAGTCCAATCTCCCTGAACTATCAACAAGGTTGTCGTAAAAAGCAGACACGACCTGGTGTGCAACCTCGTCATCGACAGACCACATGGATTCTATCACACTGCGAAATCCGGAGAATTGCATCGCTGCAGCGAGATGGATGGCTTCATCGGGGCTGGACTCATCACCAACAGTAGTGTGGCAGGCCGATAAGAATGCAAACTCCGAGTTCTGCCAATGGGATCAGATAATCTCCCTGATTGTTAAAACGTTAAAGGCCCGTCGCGCATTGCGAAAGAAGATTCGAATGATTCCTTTCGATTTGGCATTCCATGACAGGCCAGGTGAAGCCACTGATTATGGCTTAACGCATTGAATGCCCCATGAACTGTTGCATCGCTGTCCTCGAGCGATGTGAAGGCCACGACAGATGCGAGACGCTGAGCTACGATGACTAGCTCGGGAGCGACACCTCGGAGTTCCTTCCCTCTGTTCGGGTTTGCTTGACCGATGGCAATAAAATTTTGCATAGACGAATCTCGAGACAGCTGCTGTCTCGCACGAATGAGTCTCGCCAAGGATGGAGTGTATGAGGAGATAAACTGGGACATATTTCGGATCTTCTTCTCGTAGGGTCCTGCTGCATATAGAGGAAGGGCAGTGAACTCAGCGGGGGGGCACCACCAGATGCGTGAACCGGGCTGAATCAACTCCCTGAGAGCCTGAACCGCGGGGCCAACAGCGTGATTTCAGAGCTTATGGAGGGTGCTGACCATCTCATGTACTTCACGATCAGAAGAACCGAAACGCTCCGCGAGTTCCTGGAAGTCAGAGGACAACTCGGAGGGTTTGATCTGCGTGATATCAAGTGGGACGTGGATGGGATCTTGGGCACTTGTGATGATCAAGGCATCGCACCTGTACTGGCTTGCATTGAGGATGATGACAGGATCGTCTTCTGCCGCCTTCTGGAGGTCAGAAAACAGCGGAAGCAGGAGAAACCGGCAAAAATCAGGTAGCAGGCGGATGCATGACAATATCGTCCCATTGAATGGTCAGTTGACGGATTTGTGGGGACTTGTCTTCAGTAGACTTACCGAACGCGTGACGGAGGCAGAAGCTGAGCTGCTTGAACTCTGCCGCCAATGCCATACCGGTGTCAGCTGACGCGGAAAGTTCATGCAGCGGTGTGCGGAAGGGTCCAAAATATTGCACGGCCTTGCTCCACCAGTTCCACAGCAGCCGAGAAAGAGCGATGACGAACGCCACATGAGAACGCATCCATTGCAAGGGATGATGTAGCGTCCTTGACTGCATCGAAATGGCGTGAGGAGGGCGATAGAGTGGCAACATGCTAATCGAGGAATCTTGATGTGGTTTGATAGGCCATCAAGGCAGAGCTATGGTGGGCTGCTCGGCAGAGGGGTGACTTGGCAGCACCAAGATCATTACGAGAGATTGCATGGGATACTTGAGGGAGTTCCGAATAGAGCCTAAATGCCTCGTCCAAGTCTGATGAAAGACCTAGCTGCTGGAATCTTGCTTGAAGGCTGACGGCAAGGTTTTTAAGAGTCGAGGTTCGAGAATAATGGCCGGGGGGGCGGAGCTCCAGTGCATCCCAATGGAGCTCAATGACCTCATCAAGGTCAGACGGGACATCTTGTTGCTCGAATCTGTGATGAAGGGTGATGGCAAGGTTACTGAGAAATGCGGATCGATGAGGATGACCGGGGGGACAACGCTGTAGCTCCGAATTATAGCGCTCCCCCCTGGTTTCGTTATCGAGAATGTTTGGCAGGTTATAAAAGGTGAACCAGAAGCCAGGTCCATCTTCTCCTAGCCTGTATCATCACACATAATCTGCTCTGCCCTTTTGACTATGTCAACTCTTCCCCTCGGAAATTACATGATTGAGTACGATGGCCCATCCTGGCCCCAAGGGTGGTTTGTGAGCGTGGACGAGCATAGTAACAGTATCGATCTATGCCAGAAAGATTCCAGCAAAATGCAAGTTGTGCGTTGACCTCAGGTTTCCTACCTCCCTATGACTCATTTCAGACACGTAGTGGAAACTTGTGGACATGGGGGACGGTTACAGGAGCTTTCATGGTGTATCGCCCAAGGTAGATGGCGAAAAATTTATATGTGCTGACAATGTAGGTGTCTTGTTTTGTCTGACGTGCGAGAATAGGACCTGAACTGGTATCCAGGCGACCTTCCGCCTGTTTTACGGTGATGATTCCTCGATGTGGCATATGTTCCAACTTGAAAGTGTCACAGGGAGCCAGGATACATTTCGGTACGTGCTTCTAGTGACTGACAACTGGCGTAGGTTCAGCATTGAGTCCTACACGAAGGGTGAGATTGTTTTCCGGTCCTGCCCAGTTGTACTGGTATACCGAAGGGGGAGGGGTGAGTCTCGATGTCAATTTTTTTCGCTGCCACTTACAATGTGTACAGCTCCGGATGCAGGACAAGTCAACGTCAGAATGGAAGTTTACGAAGATGTGATGCGCTGAACAACGAAGTATTTATGTATTTTGCGAGAAGCCTGGCGGCCTGTATCGTTTTGTTGGCGTGTAGTCCATATTCTTGAACAACAAACCACATTGTCCTGGGGACGAAGTACGAGTGAGGAATCTTTGTCGTTGCTGTATTTTGATCCGCTATATTGTTCGCATGCCCTAAATGGAATGAAGATCCTATTGAAGTCGTTCCTTCTTCTACAAAAATGCGATGGAGTGTAAGAACTGCGAGCTGAGACAACGTCAGTACTATTGCGCAAACTGTCTCAAAAACCAGTACGCAAAACGCCTGTCATGAAGCACAACCTGCGCTGACTTTCCCTGGCATACTACAGTCTACGCGATTTCCGCCTTCAAACACACCATTTTTCCTCGGACAGAGATGAACACGTTGCTCGTGCATTCCGTGCATTCAAGTCTATCGAATCCGGGCGCCTCCAAATTCGTGCAGAGATCGCACAAGCGAACCGCAGCCTCGATCAATTAGCAGTTGATGGCCTTGCCAAAGTGAGAAGAGATTGCGAGAGCAGTACGTGTCTTGCCCTTGCTCACATGTACTGTTCTGACCTATCTAGAGCGCGACCGCCTCCGTACACTCCGAGAGACACTTGCTAAGCGCAGACGCATACTTAACGTTGCACGCCTCCTTCCACCCCAATCGCACACACTTACCAAGGAGTCTCAGGAGCACTCTCTGCTGAGCCAAACCATTGCTAGAGCACGCTCGGGTCTTGTCCAGGAGTTAGTAGAGGTCTTTCACGTTGTCGAAGTTGGCGGACGACCTGCAGTGGGCGGGCGATCAGGCGCAAGGGGAGAGTGGACCATCGGTGGATTGATTCTTCCAGTACCGGGAGATGTTAGACGTACGTTGCAAGTGCTTCCTACACGAACAATTTGACCACACAGGATGTATCATAGGATACCCACCGGATCACATCAACGCCGTGATAACTCATACCATTCACTTTCTGGGACTTCTTACTTTTTACTTGGGTATCAAACTCCCTTTTGAGGTTTCGTGGTCTTGCAGAAGATTCGGGGTTGGCATGCCTTGGATCGGGGCAGGACGAGGGAGTGAATCATGGGCAAAGTGCGTCGGCTCTGCTCCTTTACTGTATTTCCTGCTCGAACTTTTTCACCTCCTCCCTCGCGTAGATGGACAGCCAAACACCCTCTGCACCTAACCTCCAAACCATCCTCCATATCATCCTCTCCACCATCCTCTCCCTCCTCATCGCCATCTTGTACACCCGCCACATTGGCTGATTCAGAAGCCCCAGAACAGACACCACACGGCCAAAACCAATCGTTCACGACCGGCCTTGCGATGCTTCTCTACAACGTATGCTATCTCGCTCACACCCAAGGCGTCGAGGTTCCTTTGTCCCAGGCAGGCGATGCCTTGAGTAATTTGTGGGCTGTATGTTGCAGTGGAGAGCTTGGGCGGTGAGTTACCTTTCACGCATCTTCTCGAACCATCAGCGCTTTATTTCTGCTTCATTCTTTATTCGTTCTGTCATCCAAAGTTGACGTTCTCTGATTAATATCATGATCTCCCATCGCAGTCGATCACACTCTACCACCCCGATCCTTTTGCCTCCGATCCCTCCCTCGTTCACGCTCGACTTTGCCCAGGTCCTTCAAGCCACTGCTGCTAGTCCTGCTCGAGCAGCACGAATACGGCCGGGACGTTCAGCGCAAGAAGCAGGCATCGGGAGAATGAGAAGCGAACGTATCGTGGAGGAGGATGGCTGGGATGTAGTAGAGCTTGGTGGAGAAGAGGGATTTGGGTAGACGGTCGATCTACGCCAACTACTCAGTCTTCGCTGAATGAAATCGTGTATTTGTCTCTTTATTCTTGGACAGCAGCGAGCCCACCCCGGATTGCGTTTGCCAGGGTCGTCCTCCACAGCCTCACGTTCCTCTCTGTCCTCGAGTATCCGAGTGTGTTCAATCTAGAGGAGTGCCAGGGGTTTCAGGGTCTCCCCGGAGAGCGCGTATGATGTGATGGAGAACTCCTGCGACAAAGGGCTCCGGCATGGTATGGAATTT
>QFEN01000770.1:0-10029 GCA_003316125.1 Auricularia polytricha
AATTACCGCGGCTGCTGGCACCAGACTTGCCCTCCAATCGTTCCTCGTTAAGAGATTTGAATTGTACTCATTTCCATTATAATATTGCAAACAATGCAACTCACAAACACAGAAAACCCCAAACAATTATATATGAATTTGGTTGAACTAATGTTAAGATTCAAATAGGTAGTGCGCAGTGTTTTAATCAATAAGTTCTGGACTCAGATTTTTGTGAGATCAGAAGAAGACGGGTGCTGTGGCAAATCTTAAATTTTCCGGATATCACCGTCGAGCTATTTATACTGTCTACAACTCAGACGATTATATAATGTCCGATCCATGGCTGAACCCATGTTCCCGGCTTGTCTATGCAGTCTCACCAACTAACAGTACTAGTGCCATGGGAGAGGATGGTCAAGAGTGTTGCGAGACCATGCATGCACTGGCAATAGGTCAAATTCAGATACAATGAGATGACAGCTGATTGTGGGCCTGCGGCGGACGATGCAACGGGTGACGACGAGCGTCACAACGACCTGGAACAAGAGTCAGACAGAACAAAGAGCGACAAGAGCCGGCAACTTTTCCTCGGCAATGGGTCTACTACCATAGTACCAGCAGAAGTACTAATGTGGTTCGAACTTCGTCCTCTTTAGCACGAATAGCAAGTTGGAGCACAGCCACCCATTCCAGTTCGCAACTTGTAACATTATCACGTCACATCTTCCTCGTAATTCGTGATTCTCACTCAGCTGGGAGCACCATCCGAAGTCACCAGAGGAACAACAATAATTCCATCAATAGTCAATTATCAGTGACTAGGTTGGAAGCACAGCTATAAGACACGGATAGGTTGACAACACAACTAGTTCTAGCACAGAAGCATGAGATGACAGCAGTCGCAAGATTCCAGGCTTCAACCAATAGGTCGTGTGCCTGAATCGTCCAGATGTGCCCCACTGAAGTAGCATGTAGCACGAGACGAGGACGAGAGAGAAATACTCTCCCCAGGGAATGAGGCTTCACCAAGGGTGGAAGAAGTCTTTGAAAAGCCAATTTGACTGGGGGTGAATAAAAACCTGGTTCGAGCATATTCGAGGGTAATGCGTGTTACACGATGCCGACTCTTACAAG
This sequence comes from Auricularia polytricha, assembly GCA_003316125.1. Taxonomy (NCBI): domain Eukaryota; kingdom Fungi; phylum Basidiomycota; class Agaricomycetes; order Auriculariales; family Auriculariaceae; genus Auricularia; species Auricularia polytricha. The sequence continues at coordinate 1,117 of QFEN01000770.1, forward strand.
AAAGTCTGGCCCGTCGCTGCATCCCACAGCCGGACAGTATGGTGTACTGGTTACTGGCTACAACATGCGACACAAGTGTGAATAACAAAGATAACCTGCGGGATAGACGATAAGCATCGAGTTCATGGAAAGAAAGAGACAACGAGAGGATCAGTGGTGCAAATTTTTGGCTGTATGCTCTACCGTTCGTCAATGCTTGAAGCTACGACTGGGGCGGCAAGCGAAATCATCATGAAAAAAGCCTGAAATTTTCACCCACCATTACTTGGATGGCCGACGAATGCTACCTAACCGAATCGGCTCTACGACTGTCCGACAGAACATCGGAGAAAGATACAACGAAAGTCCAATGCGGACGGGTAAAAGCGCCTGAACAGATGTCATTCACTATCCGAACTGTGATCTTTTTCAAAAAAAATACCTTGATTACACCATGAACCAAGACAATATTTGAGATGGCTCCCACTAGCTTCCCACCTAGCTAGCTCGTCCGAGTCTGATCGACAAGTTGGCCTTTCTCAAAGCCAACTCAACAACATTGACGACGCGTTTGCCTGCGCCTAGGGTGCGTGCCGTGTAAAAAATACCCAAAATTGGAACGACGGCAGTTAATTTATGAAAGATGGCGAAGGAGACTATGAGAGAAGGTAGCGGTGCTCTCATCCTCCCAGAAATCGAGATGAGAGCATTGCTGTGCTAAATCGTCCTCCAGAGGAAGGAAGAAGAAAAGTCTGAAAATGTATTTTGCCACGGCGTGATGTTGGTATGAAAACGTTCGGTCGATTAGGTAATCATTCAATGGGGACGATCAGGAGCTCAACTTGCAATTGTCTTTGATAGTGCACAGGAGTAGTACCATTCTTCGACCAAGGCCTGCCATCCAAGTCTCAAAAACCGTCCATTACGGTTTGTCTCGCACCAAGGCAATCAATATATTCTTCGGTAACTAACCTTTTGACAATAGCTACTTCGTTGACTAATAATGCAGTTGGTGTCGAAGTTTTGTGCCATGAATCAATCAGGTCTTCCTACTCCACCACCTACATCCGCCACGTCAAGCATAAACCCTGCACAGTCATCATCGAATGCGCCTGGTCAATCCGCGAGTGATGTCTCGCTAGGCTCCATTGTCACGACCATAACTTCGACATCAAGTCCTTCCCACTTAAACCAATATCTAAGGAGTTGCGCATCCAAAGATGTCAGAGAAGTCCTGTTGTCTAGCATTTTGCCAGGTAGTCAAGATCCTTTGACTCTGTTAAACGCGCGAGATCATACACTTGGCATGCTTTACATTTTGTGAGTGAGTCTTATTGGAAATTTCCATTACGCACACCGATCTCCTGAAGGTCTGCGCGACTGCATACCGTCTCGTCTGATAAGCCTTTGTGGCACCATATCGAGGTTTTTTGCCGCGATTTTGTCCCTGAACATGCACGCTTTGCTCCAGATCGAGGTCAGCACATCTTACTTGTGTCACATTGGTACAAAGAGGTCACATACGTCCAGTTACACTTCTTGCAACTGGAATACGACAATTTGCTGAAGTAGAAGGGAATGTGAGATATATTTTTGAACCGGGTCTCCACTCGATCTCAAATTACCTAGCTCAAACTTGCTATCGCGCCATTATCCGATTTGCTTGCAAAATATCCTCCGACCCTTTCACACCTCACCACCATCCACCCTATTTTCCTGGCGGTGAGGTTGTCAACCGTGATATCTTTCCAGCATTCTGACTTGCCAACATTTGTTACAGACTTGCGTCGCCACTCGCCATTTCACAGCCGCAATCCCCGTCCTGAGTCATTCGATCACTACAATTGATCTCTCACTTTCTGACTTGACCTACCACGACAATTTAATATACCACTACGCCGGCGGCATCGCATTTGCTGCGCTAAAGAACTGGCCAGCTGCTGAAGAGCTCTTCGAGATCTGTGCATCATGTCCAGGCTCAGCGGCTTCCGCTATCCAAATGGAAGCACTGAAGAAGTTGGCCCTCGTTCAATTGATATACCGTGGAAAGGTACGAGTATCCTTCATGGGCGAACGATTCGCTCACTATCGGTCAGACATCACCTCCATCCAAGTACATGCACCCGATTCTTATGCGACTTTTCAAAGCAACTCCTTACTCGAGTTTCATGAATGCGTATCCTCTGCAACGCGACTACCTCCGTACGATAGTCGAAAACGAGCATCAACTATTCGCCAATGTACGACATCGAAAACGAATCAGTGTATCACTAACCACCCGTTTAGGAAAGGACGCTTGGTCTCATCACCCAGGCACTCGACCGCGCCCCTCGTTGGGCCATCAAGAAACTCACAACCACGTATCTGACGTTACATTTATCCGATATCGGACGGGAAGTGGGAATTTCGGACGAGAATGAAGTGAAATCCCTGATTTTGAGCATGGTGGAACTTGTTTTCCCTTGGCGGGTTGTACGAATTACTGATGCCTTTCTGCTAGATAGAGTGCTCGGAGATCTCTGCTGAGCTGTCTGCAGATGGGACTGTATCATTCTCGGACCCACCAGTGAAATTCGAGAAGTCGGATGTCGATCGGGTGTTGGCACAGGCGCAACAGCAGGATGCCCTCCTCGTGAGGCTTGAGAAAGAGATGGAAAGGAATAGGGAATATCTGACAAAAGTATGTTCTTGCCGTGAAAATCCTTGTCGGCACCGACGCTATTTTCTACTCGTTCCACGTCGACCACGTTACTTTAACTTTTTCGGGACGAATTGGCTGGTGAACGGATGCTGATATATAGATGTTCTAGGCCGTCAAGAGCAAGGATGATGCGGCTTGGGGACAAACGATGGATGAAGATGGTGCATTTGGAGACCGTACATCAGGTAACTGGGCTGAAGATATGAGCTTCGCCTGATCCAGAGACCCGATGTAGCAAGGAGTATCGTTTTGTATTGATCAGTCATCCGTCCGTTTCACCATCATAATTCCGTACGATTGGCCATCAATCAGTTTCATCTTCCTTCTCCGCCGTAACCAGCGCCTATGACCTGAGTTTACACAAATAGATCAAAGTCAGTGTTTTTTATCATCCTACTATTGCAATTTTGGAACACGGAGGCCGTGTGAGGATTGATTGAGATGAGGGTCCCTTGCAGGCAGACTCCGGGAGGTTCCTGTACTGGGCATCGGGAGCCGAGCGGCGTGGCGTCTATTTCCATGGGATAAGGCTGCTTGGTACCTTCAGGGTACCCCATCTGGTAGCATAATCGCCAGCGTCCTGGGGGGCCGCATGAGATCATCGAAGAAGAGCGCCCGCCTCCCTGTGAACGCATGTACGGTACAGGCAAGCTGTGACAGATGGCCCAGCTTTCGCACAATGATATCAACGGTCCTTCTTCGCTCACGCTGTGCGCGTTGATACCGGCCGGGGTATCTAAGTGCTGGAAGTGCTGTAGTCTTTTGATTCGACTTTGGTAATTTTAGGCCGCCGTTGTTTGTGGGCGCAGTTCTGGTGGTACTAATCAGGCCCATCAGGGGCCCGCGCCCCAAACCCATGGGAACAAAGTCACAGACTGAGATTCGATGGATTCGGATGAGCTGACAGCACTGATAGAACACGCATGATCAGAAAGGCCGGCATTTAATATCTCGTATGTAATGGCACAATACACGAGGCGTCGCAAGTCTGGCAAAGATAAAAGATAAAAGATAAAAGACGAAAGAGTTTGAATTATGCGTGTTGCAATCTATATACAATCCCAAGCTGAACCAGGGCCTACGTATCCGATGTTGAGATTTATGAAGATTTGGTGTGGCCAGTGTACTGGGCAACAGTGTCCCAGAAAGTCTTGCCTTGGATAGCAGCGATCTCCATTTCGAGGGGCGAAGGCTGACGGGAGCCGTCCGTGCCTGCAAAGGTTCCCGCACCCCAAGAAGAACCTGTTCGGAAATAGAACGATGTTAAATTAAAACGTACCGTAGCCATGTATTTTGGAAGATGTGCTTACCGCCGTGGATCTCGGTCAGGTTAGACAACTGAGGGAAGGAGTGCTTGTATCCGAGGGGAACGTAGATGAGACCATGGTGCACAAAAGTGGACAGCGTGTTGGCGATAGTGATCTCCTGTCCACCACCTTGGGTACCAGTAGAGACAAAGACACCGCACATCTTGCCCTGGAGAGAGCCCTTGCTCCAGAGAGGGCCAGTGGCATCCCAGAAGGCCTGTATGAATGCGTCAATGAACTGGTTCAATATGATAGACACAAAGCAACGTACCTTCCACTGAACGGGGAAGTTACCGTAACGGGTGGGAACACCGAAGATGAACGCGTCAAAGTTGACGAGGTCGTCAGGGAGGAGAACGGGGTAGTCGGGTCTAGGGGGGGCCTTGACGAGCTTCAATATATCGTCTGAGAGGGTCTCCTGGATCCTGGAATCAAGTCAGTGCGTGGTCATAGCTAACAGGTAGATATGAACAGACTGGTAGATGGAGGCATTGCCACCAGCACCGCTGATACCAGACTTGACTGCCTCAGCCACTGTGAAGGATGTATTAAGCAACGAGGTGAATGTGATAGCGGGGAAGACGCACTCTTTGTAATGTGCCCGTAAAGGGAGTAGATGACGATAGCGACTCTTGGGGCAGGCATATTGATCTGAGAAGTAGATGCAAGTGGAAGTGGAGCGGGGGGAGAAACTGGTTGTTCTGGTTGAATTGCTTGAGCTTTTGTATCAAGAGGTGTGGGTTTTGGCTCAGCGAAGTTGTTTTTTTGCCGCTTTCCAGGGAAACACATTCCGAGATATTGGCAGAAAAGGCACTAGCTTCTCAGTTGCGGAGGATATAGGGAGTGTTTGAGACAAGACTGTAAAATGATGTGTCTAGCGTGAGATGGGGGAAATGGCCTGCGAAGGAACTGGACAAGGTTTATCTCTGCCACCACATGATTAAGAACACGTCAATATAAATGGGTTGCACTAGTAGGTCGCTTGGTAGGGAGGCCGAATCGATTCGATGACGTTCTTTGTGTGTCGTGTCCTGGTCCGATCTACCTGCCTCGCGTCCAGAACAACAGTACTGCTTCAGTGAAAAAAATCATCAACATGCGTGTCCAAACTTGTTGCTATATCAGGGTGATGGCTACCCTGGATATAGCAAGCTGTATACCAAAACTATTTGATGCCATCTCAGACTCGGTTGCCCCTCACTGAGAGTCTGCGGGGTGTGAGTGATGAAGAGCTTGTCGATGTTGCCACAACTTGGTCGTCGTCGATTCGAGGGTCGTTCACATGATGTTGTGTTTGTTGATATTTGAATTGAGACTCGAGCATAGGTATTTGGCTGCATTTGTACAACTACAAGCTACACCTCCCGACTCTCGAGCCCGAGGGCCCCGCCCAGCTATAGCTAGATAGGTGTGTGACGAAGTAGACGCGCGCTGACAAAATATGAAGATAGTTTTGCGGCCGACTTGAGAAGGATGGTGAATCATCATGGTTCCAAATAGAGACGAAAGTTCTCGAGCTTTCTCAGAGTTAGGCACAATTGCAACAGTTCGCGTACTGCCGATTCCGTGATCGCAGAGTCACCTCCAGGGTCGCGTTGCTCAGCACTTGGTTTCAAATGAGCGATTACAGAGGCGATTGCGGTTGGTGAGCGGTAGGCATGGGACGACGTGAGTCCGATCATCCACCTTTGGATGCTAGTGTGTGTCAAAACATACTACATTCGTGCTTTTTGCAATAAGAAGGGTTATCGCGCTGAGTCAGTGACGTAGGATTCAGTTACCAATGTTATGATTAAGCAAGGGCAAAGTACTGAGATTTCGATACAAATACCAGCTCTGAGCCCCTCATCGATTATCATCCTTTCCTCTCATCAACTCCTTCAACATGTCGTCTCCTAAAATCGCAATCATCATTTACACCATGTACGGCCATATCTCCAAGAGTGAGTACAAACCATCTAGAACCCCATCCTCCTAATCAACCCCTTCATCAGTGGCTGAGTCCGTCAAGGGTGGTATCGAGTCCGCTGGAGGCTCCGCCACCATTTACCAGTATGTATTCAATCGTAGGCCCGTCTGCGTAACTTATTCGATCATCAATCAGGATTGCCGAAACATTGTCGGATGAAATCCTCGTCAAGATGCACGCTCCTGCGAAGCCAAGTTATCCCATCATCACCCCAAGCGAACTAGCCGACTTCGACGCCTTTATCTTCGGTGTCCCTACTCGTTACGGCAATTTCCCCGCTCAGTGGAAAGTATGTCTGATCCGTCGAGTCTCTCCAAAAAAATAAATCTAATTATATCACTCATTCTCATAGGCTTTCTGGGACGGAACTGGTGGATTGTGGGTCAGCGGTGCTTTGGCCGGCAAATTCGCGGGTGTCTTCGTCTCTACAGGCACCCCAGGTGGAGGACAGGAAGCTACCATCATCAACTCCCTCTCCACTCTCGCCCACCACGGGATTATCTACGTCCCCTTGGGTTACAAAAATACATTTGCACAACTCTCCAACATGACCGAAGTTCGCGGTGGTATGTTTGCTCTCTCTCTATCCGTGACTGAAGGTCGCTTATTTGTACTTCTATCTCAGGTTCGCCTTGGGGTGCTGGTACTTTTGCTGGCGCTGATGGTTTACGCCAGCCTTCAGCCCTTGAGCTCGAACTTGCTTCCCTCCAAGGCAAGGGCTTCTGGGAAATCGTTTCCAAGTACAAATTCTAGAGCAACTCTTAAATACACATGTACAGTACTTGCAGACTCCATAATAACTACATACGTGGAACGGAAATCAAATTTGACGTGAAAGATACTTGCTCGCTAAATTCAAGGTTGTGCACGCGTTGTCCGAGGAGATCTCTGGAGAGCGGTGTGGGTAAAGAATATGCCATCCAGCTGACATACATACTGGGGGACAATCTTCAGGATCGCGACCACCATGTACGTAACGGTATGGCATCTTCATGCAGAGTGGTCGTGAAACTGAATATCCTCCGCAACACCAAAATGCCCCTCCGAGTCACCAGTAGTCGCGGCAGTGCATCAACGTCCTGGCAAGGTAGTCTTCATAGATGCGCGTTCCTTTAGATTGATAAACATTGACCAGCGGTGTCAAGACGAGGGGAATAAGCGCAGGCCGCCTGTGAATACCGAATAGGGGATCTACACAATGAGCAATTCACGCACACACAAGCGAACTCAATGACTGAGCCTTTACGTAAACTGCGTGCAGATTACTAATGCCAATACGCATGCAGCCATCAATGTGTAAATCTTTAAACGATCGTTGCCCACACACAGTACTATGCTGTGTGCAACCATCAAAAGGTTTACAAAGCGATCCCACTGTCAGATCTGTGTGAATTTAGTGGGATTGAGGAAAAAGAACACTTGGATCTGCTGTGTATTGCGTGAAAGCGTTTGAGCAGAAGGCATGGTTTAGGCGTGATAAGCGATGGGCGCCCGCGAAGAAGTTGTCATTGACACATGCCGCGGGGTCCGACGTTGACCGTAGTGCATACGACTGATGAACTGACATTCGGAGGTAATCATGCCTACAAGACCAGCATTAGAACATAAACTCGTCGAGGCCTAAAACGCGCGCATCTGGGAAGAAATTGGGCTCACAGGGTAAGTAAGAAGGAATTGAAAACATACCCCTGTTTGTCGATGAAACACGTTTCAGAAACAATTGTACAAAAATAGCAGCTTACTAGATTTGACCAGGTCATACCGGTTCGACTTTATAAAGGAATATCAGTATGTACGGAGAAGTAGGATTGGATACACCTCACAACGGATATTGTTGCTGAAATAAAACAAGTTCTGTCAACGTATCAACCCATGACAGGTCTCACATTACAACGATTACCATGCCTTCCAAAATCAGACATCACAATAGCTTGCGGCTGGCCCTAGGCAACATTTACGCATAAAGGTGTGCGGGGAACACCCATCGACCGGGTACATCTTCGAGAAAGAGCGATGAATCTATTTGTGAGGATCGCGACGTCTCACCCGTACATGCTCAGCCTGTTAGGACGTAATCTCAGATGTTTAGAAGTACGAGGAATGAACATGAACGACCTACCTCACGAGCAAACACCAACGCTGATGATTAACTGAGGGTGACCGACAACAGTTGTGAGCACTGGAGTCGTAGATGATAGCAGTGGAAACTGCAACCGCAGCACTGATCAGAACGACGCTTAAGCTTGCAACCGACTGAAAAGGGAGGTGAGACATACTAGCCGTGTACTGCATACTCTGCAAACACACCACGCTGAGGATGACACCGATGTTAACATTGATGGTACGGCAGGTCGGTTCCCGCATATAAACCATGTCCTTGCTAAGGTTGTTACGGCGTCTCCGCTTGCCTCCTTGTGAGAAATAAGTACACCGCAGTGGTCAAGAGCGTTTACGCACAAGAACAACGGTATTGTAGTAGCGTTCGAGAATGACTGCGTTTGGTGGGAGGGAAAGCAAAGGCGATGTTGTGATTAGTCGAGATGTGATCCTCCTTGATGAATGTAACAGACACGGGAAACAATGTGATCCGAGGGCAGAATGGTCCAGTATCGACCTGTGTTGATTACTTAGGTTATGGCCGACTGCACTTTCGCCATTTTCCAGCTCAGCGGATGGTCCACTGACAACTCGATTGTTCACTCCAGAGCACCACAAAGATGTCTTCTGACGTAGGCGCTAAACATTCTTATGAATGTCAGGCTGCAATATGCAAGTTTCTAGTCTAGAAAAATGGACGGGTAGGGTAACGCACCCTCACAGGATTTGATGTGCGTGTTTCTCCCGGTAAACGAGAACGAGCACTGGTGTCGGACGGAGCAATGGTGACTCGCTCGCTGAATTTCAATGCTGTTCCATCATTGTTGTTCACCGGTGACACCCACCTCGACGGGACTCAT
>QFEN01000084.1:0-20625 GCA_003316125.1 Auricularia polytricha
GATTATCTGTTCAGGCAGCGATACCAAGGACAACGCGTACAAGGAGCGTGAGCATTCCGTTTGGATCGTCGGTAAGTCTGATCGCGAAAGGTCAGCTGATTGCCTCTGATATATTGGCTGGTTTCAGCTCGATTGATGAGACTTTTCTGTGAGCTCAGGTCAGTGGTCCACGAACCCTGTTTGCTGATTACATTACTAGGTAATGCCAAGTTTGTGAATTTCTGTGGACAACCAGTCGCTCGACTTAATGGAGACCAATCGATATACGGAGAATCCAATACCCGCTCGAAAAGGATTTTTTTCCGTCTCATAAATGTTATGCTGTTTGGATCCCCTGATGCCCAGAGCAAGGCTCTTCGTAGGATATGGGTCGATGATATCATCGTTCAGCCGCGGTGGAATAATTTTATCGATAGGCTCACTACCGAATGGAATGGATACACAATATTCGTGAGTTGTACTTTGCTTCACATTGTTTATGCAATAAATGACCATTTCAGTCCACCGTGATGCTTGCTGTTGATATCAGCTTTCTTGCGGTCCCGTCTGTCCAGACTCAAACGTCCGCGATTCTTCTAGCATATCAGTCTACCCTCTGCGCTATGGGCTCGTTATTGGTCTCACTGATCTTGGCTGGACAAGTTAATGACAGACGGCGAAACTCTGCTGAAGCCGTGGTAAGTTTCCTTTTGATTGTTTAACTTATTCCTCACGTGTACAGGCCTCTTTCATGGTAAAAATGTCACGTTCTATGCTCGGCCTCGAGAGCCTTGCCCTCATGCTCAGTCTACCGTTTGCTCTTTTGCTTTGGGGGTGCGTTTCCGGTTACATTCCACGGGTCGGTGCCTCATGATTTGACAGAATGACGTTCTTCGCTGCAGCATTGTCAACCTTAATTTTCCGCACTTCTGGCATTCTCACCGTCTTGATTACATCTCCGGTTTGGGCCGCCATATTCATTCTGGTGACGTGGCCCGTACTGGCCTCCAATGATATTCACATTTCTCACCTGAGGAACTGGATCATAGAACACGTGTCTCTTCCTGATTCGTCAGCGGTGACCGCTCCCTCTTCTGTCTAGTAAGTTGGGTAGTTTGTGATTGCAGGGGCTCTCGGTTTTTGGTGGGCGCATTTCGGTTGATTTATGTGATGTCCGTTTTATCCTGGATATTCATTCACAGGACATTGCAGCTCTGGGTTTGCTCTAGATTGATATTCATTACTAGGTCTCTCTCGTACATTCTACATTATCAATGGAAATATACAACACTGGCCTTCGCCTATGTCTTGAAGTCGTTTGATCCACCAGTCGCTCAAAGCTAAATCGTGGCGGCGTTACTTGGTATCTGGAGAGATCTAAGCGGTTGCCCTGAGGGAACCTGACTCTGTCTCTCGTGAATTTTCCTTTGCAGATTTCACTTATTCCTATCGCGTTATTGTGTTGTGATGTTTGGTAGACGGTTACTGCGTTGCAAGACACGTACCTACCAATTTTGTCGTGTTCTGAGGTTTGATACAAACTATGTGCACATTTGTTAGGACTTCAAGCTTCAAGAGGATACATTGTCATTACGCTTACACCGCTTTACAGTTGTCAAAGAAATCTGTCCAAAAATAAGAAGGGTAACGTCTGGCTTTGCCACGGACGATAATACAGTATAAAAGTCGATGCATGATGATATGAAGGACATCAGACAAATCATACGGAGCCGGGCAAGACACTCAAAAAGTTCCATTGCAGAGGAAAGGTACCCGATTTTATATGAAAGTGTGAGAGACGTGGCGTTTCCTGGCGGGTGGAGGATCTGACGAGGGATGAGATCTCAGAAGGCGGTGAGGGACATTAATATTGTGCTTCCACGTGTGGCGAGTATTGCGAGGACGGGGAGGGACAAGCATACTTATATATCGTGCTTGCGAGTTAAGAGTTGCGTGCTGTGGAAGTGGTGGGTGCGATTGCATGATTGTGCGGGGGGACAATTCGTACAGGCGTGGATTCAGGTGAGTGTCACGGTGGCGGGCGTTAATTACGAGGTGTTGCTCATGAACGGCGTAGGAAGAAAATTGTGGACGACGAGGTACCTGGACCGCGCATACACAGGATGTCGGCTCTAATACCTGTAATGCTTCCGAGGCTTCCGACTCTCCCGTTAGGGGCCGTTACTAGCGGAAATCTTGCCTACGCAAAGACAGTGGAAGCCAAAACGTACAGATATAAGTATCCAACATGTCGACTGACCCACCTGTACTCTCCTCTTCGACGTGGTACTTGTACTTGTCATGGCCTTACAATATTTTCCGGAGGTGCGGTTTAAAAACACAGATTTACTGCCATATAACTGATCTAGGATGCTAGGCTATCACATTCTATGGGACTCCTGATGAAAGGACATCAACCGAAGAGCAAGCAATTCCCGCATCTCTTCGCTACACGACCTCTTTCATGAGAGTGCTCTGTTTTTTTGCACTCGGACGCCCCGATCTTGAAGATCACTGGGAATCGCTACAATCCAAGGAAGAATTCGAGGACGTGAGGAAAAGGCTGTGCTCTGTCCTGTCCACCACTATCTCCACAGTAAGTTATTCAACTCTGCGAGGTTAAGCCAACACTGAGACAGCATAAAATTTTAAAAGGCAAGCCTTCTTCTCGCAACAAGTGGTGTTTTCGTGACTACAAGTTCTCCTGTGCCATACTTTGACTATTCCTCACCTGCGACATATTTCTTGCTCTTCATGTCACTCATGCTAGCCATGATTGCAATGTTGACATCTGGTTTCAGCATGATCCGCTGGCTACACACTGATCGGCAGTGGACGCGAGAAGTAACCGTTATTCTCGATTTATGCACTACATCGGCTGACATCTTATCAGCAACTCAGGCCGGGCGGCTACTTCCTCTTGTCCTACTTGTTATCGATCGTTATGCCCATATTATTGGTTGGCTGTTCCCTAAATTGTTTCATATTTGGTGAGCTCCGGTAATTCAGTGCTGTCTCTGGGTCCTCATGTACTACTTCGTCTGCAGCGATGTTGATAGCAGGCTTCTACTCCCAAAACACGGTCTGCCGCACCCTCACCGCAGTCTGGCTGGTCATATACGCCATCTGCATTGGGGTGATATTGATGGAATTCGCGTGGAGGTATACGAAAGGCCTCAAATCACAATGATCCAGATACCATCAGGAATTTCTAATTTTACCTTTCGCTTTTTTTTACTGTGTATGTTCAACTATTTAGCGCTTGTGTGTATGTACAGTAACTTATAGCCCAGCATAATGGGTTGGACGACACTCTGGCAAATGCTGCATGCTGTATTTGTAACAGCAGAGATGTATGTAGTTTCTTTTACTTCGAATAGGATCTCCAATACGAGTGCTTGATACTTTCTGCTTCCGTTTCTGCCTCAGTGAGCATCCTTCAAAAGTAGAGCGCTCTCCATTGGGCAAAAGATAAATTCATATGGATCAAGCAGAATCATCAAAGACCTCTGTCCCCATATATAGTTGGTGCTTGGAAATTGGGAGCCTGATGGGCTAGGTACAGTCAATCAAAACTCAGGAGACGCCTTAAAGGAGGCAATGGGCGACTCTAGTCACGTGGTGATGTAAAGGGCATGCTAGCAGTGTTTCCGGTGCTTGTTAACGACCTAGACGATGAGCGAACCCACTGATGCAGATCGCGTATGCTTGTTTTATTCATTAATGCTGAGGATAACTAACAATGTGTGCACCAGATCCGAGCAAAGCGCCTTGCCAAGCTGCAGGCAGGATCTGCGTCTAATTCACCAACCCCTTCACCCGGCTCCCCTTCAACCCCCGTAGCCCAGCTTCCACACCCAAAACCAAAACTCCCTTCTATTCCACCTCAATCAACGACTCCGCCCCCTCAACGTAATGTTCCTTTAAAGAGGAAGTCTACCGCACCTGCTCCCAAAGTCGACTACCAGACTTGGGAGAACGACACAATATCTGCAGTCCTCAAGGTTACACTCAGCGTATGCTCTTCAATTATTTACCATAGTCGTTGCAACTCATCGGTCAACAGAAATCAACCGCCGAGGCAAACGAGTATGATCTCGTGTGGCTCAAGCATCTCCAGGCTGAGCTTGAGTCCGAGGGTTACCGTACGTCTTTTTAGTTATCCGCTTGTTTCACTGATGTAGCTTTTATAGCTCATATGACTCTTACGAGCGATATCGTGGATCGTCTCCTCATCACCCGCCTCGAGCTCGACGTTCAGGCCATGTCGTAAGTTTCTTCGTTTGGTTGCCCCTTTCATCCCCTTTCATCTCTCATTTATTGTCCCTAATCAAACGATTGCGCTTGACTATTGACTGAGTCGTAAATAATCACTGACCAAATTGTAAATGTAGCGACGACCTTGAATATGTCTCAGTACTCGCCTCTCTTCCTTCTCAGTCCGTCTTCGAGTACCTTGTAGGCTGCTGGAAGCGTATCAACACCGCTAAATCAACTTTACTCAAGAAGGTACTCTCACTTTCTCTACACCAAATAATCATCTCATAAAATCCCAGAACACCGTCTCTGAAACCCAGCAAGCCACTGCACTCCTAGACAAGCTCAGAGACCTCATTATCAGTTACACAGGTCTTAACCTTCAGGAGCCAGAGATGTTTCCGCAACCCGCTGAGTGTGTTCTCCTCATATCTAATTGATGTGTCGCTGATTAGTTACTCTTTCTATTTTCCGCTTGTCACAACTCTGCCTTCTCTTGAACCTACAGTCGCCCAACATCAACGCTTGGTTCACACGAGTTGCTTACACCCCTCCTCTCTCTCTCCACCCTCTCCACGCCTCTCTACGCATCTGCAACCACCTCTCAAACCACGCTGGCGCCCACAGAAGTTCAGCCGTTCCTGCAGGACCTTGCCGCTCGTTTCACAGACCCAGTGCGTGTGCTTTTCCCTGACAACATTCTATCGCAGAAAAATCTATACCTTGTCTGTTCCTCAACCTCGAACTAATCTCTCACTCTAGGAGGAACTTCTGAACACACTGAGCACCCTTGTCCGCATCCTCGTCGTGCACGCCCTCATGATACCATCCGAGGGTATCGGCGGAAGCGGCGGGAACTCAGCATGGCGCGGTGTCGTAAGCGGCATGGAAGCCCTCGTCGGAGTAAAGCCCATTGCCGAGATGATCACGACAATGCCACAATGGCTCGGCGAGGGTTTCGGGGTGGAAGTGACGGCTGCGAACTTCGAGAGGTTGTCTCTCATGGGACCGTTGCTGAGACTGGGGACATTCAGTCGGGAGTGGGTGAGTGTTGTACAGTGAGGCGTGTGGATGATGATGTGCCTGACGTGCGTCATGCGCCAACAGCCAGGTATTGCGCAGACGTACTTTAGCGACCCAACCAAGCGTAGTCGTGCGGATGTTGACTCGTCGAATGCGAGTTTGAGAGGGACGTTGAATAGCCTACAGGTGATTGATTTTGGCTCATGCTTCGTGGGGGTTTGCTCATTTTCGGGTCTCTTTATCCGCACCCGTGGTTCAGTCCTCCCTCTTCCAAATATTCATCACCCTCGTGCGCACATCACCCTCGGCGCGCGAACGGGTGCTAGAATACTTTGCGGCAGTAGTGCGTCTCAACGTGAAACGTGCAGGGATGCAGGTGCGTTTCTTTCCTCTTTTTTTTACAGCGGGATGCTCATGAAACATACGCAGGTCGAGCCTGACACTGTCGCGTCGGACAGTTTCATGGTCAATCTACAGAGCGTGCTGCTGAGATTCGCGGGGCCGTTTATGGACGCGAGTTATACAAAGGTTTGTTCCTTCATCCTCACAATGAATTCTAGTCTCCCTCATGTCTTGTTACTATCTCACTGTTCCTGTAAACATCGTTGTGTGGTTGCATGCATTTTGGGCACTGTTCTGTGAGCACAGATGAACCGCATAGACCCCTATTATTTTTCAGTGTCTACCCGAATTGATTTGAAAGAGGAGACAAGGATCAAAGCGACGAGCGATGAGGCTGCGCAATGGGTCGAGGAGAGCAAGTCAAAGGGTGGGTATTCCCTCACGTTAGTGCACGTTTCATACTGATGCCTATTCTCCACAAAAAACCCTCTGCACACGCAACACAACCATGTGCTCGCATACCCTTGCGCCCAAATTCTATTACCTCACCACTGCCTCAGCCGCAACCCCCAACTTCATCTCCGACATCTTCTACCTCTGTAATGCCCTGGGACACTACGGATACATACGCACGATCCAGGTGTACGAGGACTTGGGGAAGACTCTTGATGATTATCAGAGGCATCACGATATGATTAATGGGGATGGGTCGTGGATGGGAGTGCGTATTTGTCCTTCGATTGATCACGCTCGACTCTCGAATTATCTGACACTTTCCTCAGGCGCCTCACCAAGCGCGCACGCAAGCTGCTATCGACAACGTTAAGGTACATACTTTCTCATCCACACTACCCCATGACCTTTGCGTAACAACATCTCACACGAAACAGAACGAAATGTCCAAGATCCAATCTCAACAACTCGCGCACCGCGTCCAGCTGCTCGACCCTGATCTCGTGGTCCGGTATATAGGTTTCACAAGCTTTGTGTCGACGTGGTTGATCCGCAGCGTTGATCCACGGGGGACTCATCCGAATCCTGTCGTTGAGTGCGTTTTCAGCTTTTGAGTATGATCTTGTGTTTGGCGTGGTGGCTGATGCGCGATATCCTCTGGCAGTCTGCCCCTTCCGAAGGACGTCCCGATGACGTTCAGAGTCCTACCGGAGTTTATCATTGAGGATGTGGTGGAGTTCTTTTTGTTTGTCGTGCGGTGTGTTTTTTCCTCGTTTTTTTTTGAAACACGCATGGGAGCTGATGGGCTTGAAGGCACTCACCAGAGAGTCTTGACTTGTCCGGGAAGGATGAGCTCGTGATCTTTGCGCTGACGTTTCTTACTTCGACGTGGTACATCAAGAACCCGTTCTTGAAAGCAAAGATAAATGAGGTGCGTTTCCTCCCTGTTTCGCTTGTTACTGGAAAATTCCCTGATGCTGAAATATTGGGCAGGCCGTGTTTTACGGTGTGTTACCGTACGGGCATGATAGGAACGGGATTTTGGGGAACATTTTGAACTCGCACCCGGTCGCACTCAAGAACTTGATACCGGCGTTGACTCATTTCTATATCGGTATGTTTCGTTGTCAAAACTGGACGAGCTATGTTTATGATGTTTTTGGTAGAGGTCGAGCAAACGGGCGCTAGTTCGCAATTTTATGACAAATTCAGTGCGTGCGATTTTTACATGGATGGAGTGAATCTGAGGATATCAACATCTCAGATGCGAGGAGGAATATCGCTTACATTCTGAAAGCGGTCTGGGACAATCCTGTCCACAGAGACGCTTTGAATAAAGAAGCATTGTACGTTATCTCCTCTCATAACATTCACGCAAAACCCAACATCATCCTCCAGGAATGTTGACAAGTTCATCCGGTTCATCAACCTCATGATTAACGACGTCACCTATCTCATGGACGAGTCCCTCAGCGAGCTCACGCAAATCCACAACATCCAAACCGAGATGCGCGATCAAACCGCTTGGAACGCTCGTCCCCAGCAATACCGACGCGAACGCGAAGGGGCGCTCCGCGGTCTCGAGCGGCATGCATCTGGGTATACCACGCTAGGCAGGTCTACAGTTGGTCTTCTAAAGGATTTCACAGCAGAAACCAAGGGGCCGTTCATGATGCCCGAAATCGTGGACAAACTCGCGGCTATGCTGGACTACAACCTCGATGCGCTCGTCGGGCCCAAGTGCCGCGAACTGAAGGTACAAGACCCTGAGAAATATAAGTTCAGTCCTCGTCAGCTCCTGAGCGATATTCTACAAGTGTACATCAACCTCAGTGACCAAGAGGAGTTTGTGAGAGCTGTTGCGAACGATGGAAGGAGTTACACGAAGGAGTTGTTTGAGTCGGCGATGGATACTGCTAGACGGGTACCGTTGAAGACGGAGGCTGAGATTGGGGTTGTGAGTTCTTTTGTGTCCAAGGTGGAGGAGATGAAAGCTACGATCGAGGCAGAGGAAGATTTGGGCGAGATACCGGAGGAGTTTTTGGGTTGGTCTTTTCTTTTTCTTGTGCTTGGTCGTGGAAAAAGCTCATGGCGAATTCATCAGACTCTCTCATGTTCACGGTCATGCGTGATCCAGTCACGCTTCCATCTTCTCGCGTCGTCATAGATCGCTCGACCATCAAGTCTCATCTTCTATCTGACTCCAAAGATCCTTTCAACCGGGCACCGTTGGTGATAGAGGATGTTATCCCCCGTACGCCAGTTTTTTTTGTGTTGCCCGTTCGTTGTGCTTGACGCGACGTGGGTAGATGTGGAACTTAAAGCACGGATCGATGCGTTTATAACGGAGAGACGGAACAAGCGGTTGACGATAGAGGAAGGGATTGTGAAAATGGATGTGTCAGCGGATTGACCATATAAATGCTGTATCACTAATTTTGCATCAAGTCGAACTGAATGCGATGTCTTTCATTCCAAGTTTAGTTTAGATATGGGCTCGAGGAGACGAGCGCACTTCTCCTACGCACTAACTAGACTCACGTGCGTTGCAGACACGAGTAGAAGATGAGTTTGGCCCACATATCGATCCTCCATGTTCATAAACCTACTCATCGAATCTGCCTTGTTGAAGTGGGGTAACACTGAACTGTAGTGACTCCCGAGAGCGGTTCGCCTGTATCTCAGCTTCAAGCCAGTGTACCGGTATTTGCAATGCTACAGCAGTCGGCATTAGTATTGGCACCGGCACTTACAAGATTGAACACAACGGTGTAACCCTGGTGAGGGATATGCCTGTCATCGTCAGAGCAAACGGGTAGAGTCGTGATAAGCAAATATGATAATGAACACGAAACGCTACTTCTTTCGTTTCTTGGTTCCCCGGGCGTTGCTCGCCGACCCTGCCCTGGCTCGTCCCACCGCCCCACCTCGAGCAAGCTGCTTGACACGTCCTCGTCCCGCTTTCGATTGACCTGTATACATTAGTCGAGGATAAGGCAAGAGCGAAAATAATTTACCAGGTGATGTGTCTTGCACGTCCGGGTTGTCCTCTTCATAGTCCGTGCCCGCGTCAGTGCCTGTGATGACGCTAGGGGTGATCCCAGCACCCTCGTCTCCACTCTCCTGCGTGAGCGCACTGCTGTCGCTATCGCCTCCTACCAGGCCAGCCATATCCGCCTTACTCTTACTACGTTTCGTGGTCTTGGTCTTTTTTGGTTTACTGGGCTGACGCGGGGATGGTGCGGGTGTTGATGATGGAAGGGAGGCAGTTGCACGTATCCGACGCTCTGAGACGAGATTGTTGAAAGCGTCCTCATTAGGAAGAGAGTATTCGTCTCGAAAGAAGGGATGTCGTGAGAGGTTCTGGGAAGGCGAAGGGGATCGTATGAGGTGTGGTGTTGAATTCTGGCTCGAGGTTGGTGTGTCGAAACCATCAATTTCCTGGTGCATACTGAGACAAGTAAAAACCAAACTGAAAGCGCTGTGCAGCTCACCGCTGTCTCTAGTGCATCAAGATCATAACACGTTTTCAACTTTGCCCAAATACTCTCGACGGGTAGTATACGGCCAGTTTCATTGTGTATTGTATTGCGAATGGCTAATACGTGAAAATGCTTGTGGAGGCCAACGGGCCGAGCCTTCATTACGGATCTGAAGAAAGTGATCTCCCCTTCGACGCTGTCGAGGAAGTCATCTTCGGACATGTTACTATTGGGACGTGGTTTGTGGAGTGAGGTAGCGGTTGTTTGGCAAAGGCTTTGGATCCAAACAAACGCGTCCACATTGAGAATAGTCACGTGGGGGACACCCTCATCCTCGCTCAGTTACTTACGGTCACTAGATTTCATGTCTGACACAGAACAGGATACAACCGTGCTCGGCAAGCGAGGTAGAAACTTGGACGATGATCTAAGTCGTGTCCAGAATGGCAAAGATGGTCCCATGCCGGCTGTTGACGCAGACATGAACCAGGACGACAGCGATGATGATGTTGGTCCTATGCCTCTGCCTGCCGGCGTCAATGGTGGGTTCAAAAGGAAGCGCAGAGGTGAGTCTTACACTTGTCTGCCTATGAATCATTTATTTACAACTCAACGCTAGTGGTGCCTCACGAGAAACTGTACCTGGACTACCTCCCAGATGCGGAACAGTACTATAAAAGCTACATGCACCGCGACTTCCTCAGCTTCGTTGTTGTCACGAAGTATGTTCCAGAGAATTCCTACAGTGCGAGTATCTCAACCTCGAAACAGGACGGACTTTATCATTACTACATCTGTTGATGGACATCTGAAATTCTGGAAAAAGCAGGACGAGGGCATCGAATTTGTGAAGCATTTCCGTGCACACATGAGCCCTGTAACTGGAGTGTCAGCAAGTGCAGATGGACAGCTTTTTGCGAGTATCTCGGAAGATGGGTCGGCGAAAGTGTTCGATGTGCTCAATTTCGGTGCGTATGTGGCCCACATTTATTTGTTTTGGCGCTGACTAGTAAACAGATATGATAAACATGTTAAAGCTCGGGTTCACCCCTCACGCGTGTTGTTGGGTACATAGACGAGGGCAAGCCCAAGGCCTGCTGGCTGTGTAAGTATCTTGTGCGATTTTTAGGTTAACTTCTAACACAGCATATAGCTCGGAACAAGGGACGGGCACCATACGGCTTTATGACGGTCGCGGTAATGACACCCCATTGCTAACAATCCAAAAACTTCATCGTTTCCCTGTGCATTTGATAGTGGTGAGCCTGCCCTTTTTGAACGGGGCGTCCCATATGACGGGTCATGGCTTTAGTACAGTGACCGCTATGATACCGTGATCTCTGGTGATGAAAACGGTTTTGTCGAGTACTGGCAACCGTTTGAACCTTTCGAACCACCAAAAAATATACCTGGCATGTGGTCGTTGAAGTCTTCGACGGACCTCTACGAGTTCAAAAAGGTATGATAACTTTTCCATCTTGTAGCATTCACTGAGCTTTCTATAGACTAAATCAGTCCCTGCTTGCATAACGCTTTCACCTGATTCCTCTTCTTTTGTTACATTTTCTCTTCCAGATCGTCAAATCCGCATATTTTCTTTCCTGAAAGGCAAACTTACTCGAAAGTACGACGAATCATTGACGGCAATACAAGAAATGCAACAGGCCAGCACTTCGGTCCATCGCGTAGAGGACATGGAGTTTGGTAGGCGGCTGGCAGTGGAAAGGGAGCTCGAGATGCCAGGCCCTGATGGACGGATTCCTGCAATGTCGACCAATGCGGTGTGGGACGAAAGCGGCACATTTGTCTTGTATCCGACCTTACTTGGAATTAAAGGTTGGACATGACTTCTGTTTTGCCGACCCAAAACTGACATGTTACGGTTTCTCAGTGGTCAATACGGTGACGAACCGTGTTGCGCGGCTACTGGGAAAAGATGAATCAGTCCGATGGATGAACATTGCATTGTATCAGGGAGCGCCTGCAAAAAAAGGGCTAGCACCTGTATGTGCTGACTCATGATCGAGGGACACTGACAGCCAACTTTTACAGGCGATGACAGCGTCAGCGAATCCCATGCTTGCCAATAAGGGCATTCGAGACCCGACTCTCTTTTGCACGGGGTATAAACGCCAGCGCTTCTATCTCTTCACCCGGTTCGAACCAGAGTAAGTACTTTATCATCTGACTATGCTGCAGCTTCACATCTGTTTCACAGAGACAGTAAAATTCACGACCGAGATGTCTTTAATGAAAGACCGACGCGTGAAGAACAGTCTATTGCCTCTGCGACCACCCTTACCAGATCAGGACCATCACCTTTGGCTTCATCGGCGGTGATTCACACTTCCATGGGCGACATACACATGCGCCTATTTCCCCAACAGTCTCCCAAGGCCGTGGAGAACTTTGTAGGCCACGCTCGGAGCGGTTACTTTGAGGGTGTGATTTTCCACCGGGTCATTCCAAAGTTCATGATCCAGACTGGAGATCCATTGGGCGATGGCACCGGGGGGACGTCTATTTGGGATAGGGAATTTGAAGATGAGTTATCTTCAGATTTGAAACATGACAGGTAATTATCCAGCGTTTGCCTCAAAGTCGATTTTCCATGGCTGATTGACTCCATTGCAGGCCGTATACCGTCAGCATGGCAAATGCAGGTCCCAACACAAACGGCTCACAGTTCTTCATTACCACGACAGCAACTCCATGGTTAGACAAGAAGCATACGATCTTCGGACGCGTTTTCTCTGGATTAGAGGTCATCCATAATATGGAAAATGTGAAGACGAATAAGATGGACAAGCCATTTGAAGACATCAAGATTGTCAATATTGATGTCGATTAATATATATTACACATATTTTAGATGATCATCTTTTTTGAAGGGATATTCAAAGTGCAACACGGTCCACAATCTGTACGTGATGATGAACCAAGAGCGACGACCCCATGGCAGAAAGGCTTTCTTGGAACTGTGATTGAAGGCGTTTTATAACGCGTTCCGGAGATAGCTCACGGTTCGTCTCCGCAAGTGAACAGGGACAGGAGAACTTGAGTAGAGTATGTAACTGATTGGAGCTTTGAAACGAAGATGTACGTGACGTTTCGAAGACAACAATTACTTCATAAACGTCCAAGGGTTGTCCACTCAGGAATGAGGTCTGATCCGCCGAGATGGGGATATATGCGACTGGGTAACCGATTAAAGTGGCAGCCAGAGGAACAAGATTCTCTTGCGTCAAACCATCAACGAAGGAAAATGAGGCCGTGGCTTGAGATTCTAGCATGTCTGCATTCATGGCGCATACAACGTCCAGCACTGTCTTTGGCGTGCTATTCAGCTGACAGGAGGCATTGAGATGTGACTTGGAAGTTGAGGTGTTCCACACCGCCTACATACTCACCAGTGTAGGGCACGCACCGAGGAGAACGTATGTAACCACGGCATTGCCATCCTCCAACAGCGTTTCGGCGAAGACTCGCAGGATGCGAGAATTTACGATGAATGACTGAAGTGACGAAGGATCGTACCAATGGACAATGTCAGCAAAATTTGCACTCTGGTTCATCCGTTTTTCGATGAATTGTGCTGCAATGTAATCCTGATCAAAGCATACCTTCGATCGCAGGCCAGCAAGCACACGGGAAAACAGGCTAATGGGATCCTGTACAGCGAACGTGTCCACTAAGCAAGCAGATCTGTAGAGCCCATCAGCGTCAAGCAATGTGTTTTCGCGACTACCAAGGCTTACCGGATGCCATGAGCGATCAGACATAAATCGATTGAGAACTGTTCTAGTTTTCCAGGCCGAATATTTCGCAGCGTCCTTTGCGCGGATAATTCCTCATGGGCTAGTTGTTTGTCGCCTAGAAAAGACCTCGACATCAACCTTGGACTTGTGTCTTGTGGTTATGCCAGTTTAGGTAATCGTTGAGCGACAACCTTGGTTTGCACCTTGAACAAAGTATTGTATGGGCCATATTATATAGTCTGCAGCTGCGTAACTTGTAAGATCGCAGGTACATCCGCTGTAATTTCAAACTCCTCACTTCGCCCGTCATCCGCTCAGCTTCCAGTTGTCGGTTATGCTACGACAGGAAGAAATCATGATAAAGCCCACAGCCGAGTTCCAGTCTCTTGCTCAAGAACTCCAGTCTTATATTCTGAGTTTCCTTCCTTACCGAGATATTCTTCGATGTACATCCGTGAGCTACAATTTGCCAATCGATGCTGAAGTCTTTGATAAGTACTGACGATTATTTTGTAGGTATGTAAGGCACTTCACCAGACGTACATATCGTCCTCCGAGCTTCAGTACATCGTTGAGCTTGGCGGTCAACAACTCCTCCCTGTCCCCAACGCAGACCTTGACCACCCCACTTCTGTTTCCCAGCGCCTACAACTCCTGAGGGACAATGCTCACGCATGGTTCAAGCTTGATATCCGCTCTTTCGAAACTGTCTCCATACCAGTCCAAAATAAAATGTGGGTTGCCAACGGGCATCTCTGTCTATGGGAGCGACATCATGACTCGACTACAATTTTTCCAATACTACCGAAGCCCTCCCAATACACGATCGAGCGTGATCGCTCTCCGATATCGTTGCCTTCAGATCCCAATGCATACGGCTTCGATGTGATCATGGACCCAGCGCAAAACCTGATCGCCATCGCATATGCTACTGTCGATGATGATTTCCATTGGGATGACGAGAGGATCTATGTCGACCTTGGGGCCCTGGATGGAGGAGGTATCCACGCCCAAGCCGCTGGACAGACACTATTTCTGTCAAAGCTGCCTGGAATCCGCAGTAGTGATCACACTTCAACGGACGTTGGGTCATTAAAACTGAAGTGCTTCGGAAGGCATATCGCTTTGTGGCGCTCCCTACAGATCACTTCTGAATCTTTTGACGAGAGGTTGTGGGGGTTGCAGATTTGGGACTGGCAGCACTCAACAACGTCCAGTGTGAGCCTTGGTCAGAAACAGTCGAAAGACTTGTTGACACTCAATTTAGAGCGTCCTCAGTGACACAATAAAACCGGCGCGCGAGGAAGCAATTGATTTTTGTTTCCTCGAAAACAATAGGCTGCTGATTTTCAGCAATGATATAAAGCTCTATTCGATCGAGGACACGTCCCAGGCTCCGCGATTACTAGCGTGCTTCTTGTTGCCTGTCTCAGTGACGAGCATACAGTGCATCTACTCAATGGATGCTATTGCACATAGCTCACGACCCCAGATACTAAACCAACAAACGATGTGGACCCCGGACCCTGAACGTCAACTACTATCCGTTGTCACTTTTTCCCCAAGTCTTATCTTCATCATTTCCACCAGGATCTTCTTCCATCTCGACCGATTTAAAGGAATGCTAGAAGCAATACCGTGGAGAAACTGGGGCCCTTTAAATTCTCGTGTATTCCAGGCACCAGGCCGTCACAACATTTGCATTAGTGGAAATCGAGTTTTGTTGGCATGTCCTGTAGCTGTCACGATTGGCTGGCATTTACCCCGACAGTATAGATTACATGTGATGGACTTCAGCCCGTTAGCTGTCGAGCGTCGACAAGGTCTGGGACGAGTAGTGTACGAGCCATCTACGATAGAGATCACAGAATTGGAGACGGAGGAGAGCTTAGAGTTGGCAGAGAGCTTAACGACCTCCTTGCCTTACGTCGAGGTTGTATTGGACCAGGACAGAATATTTGGATATCGTGGGTTTGAAAAGATATGGATGGATAAGGACAGAATTTATTTCGTAGGTTCTTCCCATTCTTCAAGCAAGTGCGACTCACTGATTTTTATCTAGCATCATGGATCGAATCAACTCGAGGTCACTAAGATAGCGCCAAGGGCTGCAGTTGCAGCAAATCCCACTACGCCGTCAGACTAGTACAGATTAGAAGTTACTTGTTTGATAATGTGTCGAAGCTAAGCGAAGGTCTGGTCAGTGACCAGGTTTGCAGTGGAGGAGTTAGTGCTTCAGCCTGAAATTCGACGCTCAGAACTTCAAGTTAACTTCACTGAGCCGTCTCGATGCGCTATTCTGTGCTTTTAATTTCAATATCAGTGTCTACATTGTAGCGACGCTCGTAAGCACCAGTGTCTAACTCTTTAATAAGGGACGGACCACAAACCATTGTGGATCATCGATGGGACGACGAAGATAAGCACCGCCAGACTGAGCTGGGGCCTCCCAATCGACGTAAATGGAACATGCTGCAATACGGATACCACCCCGAAGGCAGTTGTAGCAAAGCACATCGTACCTTGGTGAATCAAATGATTTTTGAATTAGCATAGATCGCTACACGGCAGCGTATCAAAATATTTATCTGGACTTCGTTCAGGATCCAATCCAAAAAGAAAATTGCGTTGTACTCACATCGCTACTAGACAGTTCCACCTTATATCTATAACAGGACCTCGAACAATCAACGACGTATAGAAACATGGTACGCAGGCACATCGGGACTGGCGAAATCAATAGTCAGTCAGTACCAATAAACCATCAACAGTAAGTATACTTACTGACAATTGATCAATTTACGCCCCAGCAGATACATACTTCATTCTTTCGAGCTCGGATATGCTTTCTTGCTCCTGCACAATCCACTTATTTGATGCATGTACGATCCAGGTCAGAAAAGCGGCGGTACACCACCATGCTGTGGTCTGCCACGTTTTCCCGCTCAGGACCGAGATTGTAGGAGGAATCGCTGACAGCCCGAATGCGACGCTATAAGTAAGAGGCGTTATTCGCCGTTTAGCAAGAAACAAATCCCGGGGGTGAGTGAGCAAAGCAGCGTTTGCATGGAGGAAGATCGCGAGGAGTGTCAGAACAGGACTTAGATAGAGCGGAGGCTCTGGTCTACCAGCTGGCGGGAAAACAACAACTAATGGACTGTTGTAGTCGGAGAAGATGTAAATGATATGCCTGACAATATATGTTGGACCTGTATCACTGGTGCATCGTTGTGCTCACAGTAAACAAGACAGTGCAAGCGTAATCTGCAACGCAGTGCGGTTATGGCTATTCGATGCTGCATTCAGATTCTTAATGTTGTCAATAAGTTCACTTTGTTCTGCAGTTCACTATATCAACATATCTGGCACTTCGATGAAAACGTTTGCCTGCGTCACCTTGTTCATCCAGGACGTGCGTGTCATGTGATTCGAATGGTTCAGAGGAGTATTTGAATGGGTTCCTTCGCCGGAGAGCGTCCATGTCGATGTGGGACGTTGTCTTTGACAGGTTGAACGAACGAATTGGCTGCGCAAGAGTTGCAATTGGGAGCAGGTTAAGTTCAAATGAATCACGTGAGTCACGGTTTTATCTTATCAGTCCTGCTTAAACTTTACTGAAAGGTGGTGGGTTTAATACTTCAATCTGCGGCATGTCTGCAGAAAACCAGTCAGCCATCGCTGAGGGGCAGTTCGATGATGCTCCTTCTGAAACCACTGTCCGAGCCGTGGATGACCAGCAAGATCCACGCGTAGGCGGATACTTCATTGACGATGAACGCCTTCTTCAATGGTCTGACGAGAGCTCAGAAAATGATGACGGAGACGAGCTAAACGAAGATGACTTCGAAGATGTCAGAGCAGATGATGAAGATTGGGAGGTCGCAGAGCGGGGTGAGTTGTATTCACCCTTGCGACGACCGATGGCTAATCATCCTAGATTTTACCAAACAATATAACCGGCTTCGGCAGCATGTCGCTGTGCGCACTGGCAATGCACAGGGAATCACATCCTCCATTAATCGCGCAGCTGTCGTTGCACCTCTCCCTGCGGTTAACAAGCCGCGCAGTACGGTTCCTGCGCATGCAAAGGACAAAACTGTTGATCAACTGGCTGCTCTCTCCAAGTACTCATCCCGTATCACCAAAATTGATCAACCGTATGTCATGGGTGCCAGCGTGAACAGAAAAGGTCCTAGTTCATATGCAAATGCGAAGGACAAGTCAGATCGTGCCACATCTGAGCAAGTACTTGACCCCCGCACTCGAATTATCCTTTTCAAGATGATCGGACGAGAACTCATCCAGGAGGTGAATGGATGTGTTAGCACCGGAAAGGAGGTGAGGTTATTTGTATTTATCTCGACGTATGTGCCTACAAGAACATTTAGGCAAATGTTTATCATGCTCTCACCCCTACCGCTACGCATCTTGCGCTCAAAATATACAAGACATCGATTCTTGTGTTCAAGGACCGTGATCGCTATGTGACAGGCGAGTATCGCTTCAGACGTGGCTATAGTAGACGCAATCCGCGCAAGATGGTACGCCTATGGGCGGAGAAGGAAATGCGCAATCTCAAGAGACTCGTGTCTGCCGGGATACCATGCCCCGAGCCCATCGAGGTCCGGGAAAACATCTTGGTAATGGGTTTTCTTGGTGATAAGGAGGGCTGGTAATATTTTTCGTCACTCTGAAGTCTCTTCCATTGCTCATCCATCGCTTGGACGCCAGGGCATCTCCTCGCTTAAAAGACGCCGACATCCCCTCTGCATCATACCCAGCATTGTACGAAGAGCTCATCCTCAACGTTCGGAAAATGTATCACACTTGCAAACTTGTTCATGCCGATCTTTCCGAATACAATATTCTCTTTCACGGTGGACATCTCTACATTATCGACGTCTCGCAATCCGTAGAACACGATCACCCCAGCGCGTTCGACTTCCTGAGGAGTGATATCAAGAATATCGAGGACTTTTTCGAAAGGTTTGGGGTAAAGTGCCTCGGTTTGAGGCGATGCTTCGACTTCATCACGAGGGTGCACGTAGTCGAGGAGGGGCAGGACGAGGGGTCCACGTTGAACCAATGGCTAACAGAAGCCGAGGAAGAACAACAAAGCGCCCCACCTATGAACGGAAGTAATAACAAGACCACCTCCCCATCGAACACATCAGCTACTCATGAAGACAACATTTTCCTTCAGTCATACATCCCCCGCACACTGAACGAGGTATACGACCCTGAACGCGACGTGGAGGTTTTGACGAAGGGTGATGGGAAAAACCTGATTTATGCAGAAACCATAGGTTTGATGCATCCCACCTCTGTTGTGAGCCAGGAAGGCGAAGTCAGACCACATGTGCACTTCAAGGACGAGGGAACATTGGAGGAAGATGGGGACCTTGCTGACGAAGGCGACTACACGAGCGATAGCGAGGAAGAAGGGAGTGAAGAGCCTGAGGCGGCTGAGAAGGATGTCTTCGACTCTCGCACACCTAGGGGCCATAGGCACGAAGATCGGGAAGCTAAAAAGGCGAGCATCGCTCTATCGGAAACTAAACATATTGTTTATCTTCACTCAGGAGCGCAAAAAAGCCGTCAAAACCGAAGCACGTGAGAAACGGAAAACCAAAATACCCAAGGCAGAGAAGAAGCGCAAAATAAAAAGCTCGCGAGGACACTAATGGTCCCTTAGTGTGCTTTCATCATCGGTAGATTTATGATTTTCATTGAATGCTGGGTATAGACTATAACCGAGCCTAACCATCGGTGATGCACCCATGGCTGGCATCCTCGACCATTTTAACATACTTGTAGAGTGTTCCTTGGGTAACCTTAATGGGTGGGGCAACCCAGGCTTTCCGGCGGCGTTCCATTTCCTCAGGAGAGACATGCAGTTCCATGGTGTTTGCCACAGCATCGACAGAAATGATGTCGCCATCCTCTACAAGCGCAATAGGTCCACCGACCTGGGCTTCAGGGACGACGTGACCTATGCAGAAACCATGAGATCTGATAGATGACTCATCAGTGTGGTATAAACATCGTCAGCGGGAATAGCACAAACCCTCCGCTAAATCGTCCGTCTGTGAGGCACGCGACGTCCTTACCAAGGCCGGCACCCATAATCAAGCTGGTGGGCTTCAGCATCTCACGCATACCTGTATAGCCCGTGCATTAATATTACCGCTCGGGTCAAAGACACTATTTCACTTACCAGGCCCACCCTTAGGGCCGAGGTAGCGCATGACGACGACTGTCTTTTCGCCCTTTTCGATTGAGCCAGACTCGACAGCGGAGACAAAGGCCTCTTCTGAGTCGAAAGTGCGAGCCTTTCCGGTAAACCCAAGACCTTCCTTGCCGGTAATCTTGGCAACAGCACCTCCAGGAGCCAAATTACCACGCAAAATTCTGGGGTTGTTTGAGAAAATAGACAACTATTGAGAAATAGTAATGCCGAACCTGATGTGTCCGGTAGCTTTAATGGGTTTATCGAGGGGACGGATCACGTCCTGACTAGCGGAGAGTTCCCCATGTTCGTGTACCCAACGCTCCAAGTTCTCGCCTAGAGTAGCGCCAGTGACGGTGATGTTGTTACCGTCAATAAAATTATTTTTCATCAAGAAATGAAGTATCTCTGTAGTTGGAAAACAATTCGTGAACGCGGAGATCACCGTGGTAGTTAAATCACTGACTGGGTATGCCTCCGATTTTGTAGATATCCTCCATGACATACTTGCCACTTGGTTTGATGTCAGCGAGGAAGGGTGTTGACTCCGACACTCGTGCGAAATCGTCAATGGTAAGCTTGATTCCTACGGCATGTGCCATAGCAATAAGATGCAGTACGGCATTCGTCGAACCTCCTAGGATCATGGTGAGAACCTGAAACTTGGTATGAGTGGCCGTAAGACATTGTAAAGGCGTGGCACACCATAGCGTTCTCGAATGCCGAGCGTGTCATGATGTCACGGGGCAAAATATTTTTCTCGATGAGATTTCGCATGGCAGCACCAACCGTCTTACATTCATCGTGTTTCTCTTGAGACTCGGCTGGATACGACGAAGACCCAGGGAGGGTCATTCCAAGAGCCTCGGCTGCACTGGCCATGGTGTTCGCTGTATACATCTGTCAATATGTCAAAAAAACCATCACTGAGTCAGGTATAACGGTACTAACGCCTCCACAAGCGCCTGGGCCAGGGCACGCATGTCGCACTGTCTCGTACCTGAGGGCTTCTGCTTCTGGTGTCTTTCCGTCTTGTAGGTATTGTCCGTACGCCTGGAATGCGGAAACGAGATCCAGCTGAGGTTGACCCGCACATGAGCCC